>VMDO01018221.1:0-42762 GCA_007922755.1 Pedetes capensis
ATAGCACTAGTCTAGAATTCTATTAGCACTAAGAACTTTCCAGATGAACAAATTTTCTCATTAGGATCAAATAATTAATATAATTGAATATTATAAATAAACCTTACTCTATTATTAAAATGCTTCAAGAAGATTTAGTATAAGGATCTTGACTTCCCAAAATGATGGATATGTCATCCTTCCTTGTTTCCTCTGTTAGCTTCCATTAATGTGAACTAATCATTAGGATTTATGTCAAAGCTATTATTTAAGTTTTTGAAGATAAAAATAGATTTGGAAAAGGTGAATTAAAATCAGATCAATGACTAATAACAAATGTTGTGATGAATATACTTTCTTAACTATGTAAGGGAAAGACAGAATACTGTTACAATGAAAAAGGGAAATAATCTTAAGAGTAATGACACCAGAACATCCTCACAAAGTACGTTAGCAAAAAATTAATTCGTAAGCAAAAGGATGTACATCTTCCCCATTTTCTTTCTTGTGGCTAGAAGAAATCATGAGAATATCCTAATGCAGTGGTTCTCAACTTTCTGGGCACCAGTTTTGTGGAAGACAATTTTTCCATGGACCAGGATGTCATGGGGATATTTTGGGAATTACTCAAGTACATGATATTTATTATGTAAATACATATAAAGTTTCACTTATGCCCACTTCTAACCTCCTAATAGGCCACAGACTGTGGGCTGGGCACCCCTGTCATAAAGTGTTCTTTTCTAAAAAAAAGAAACAATAAAAGAATTTTAGTCAAAAAGGATAGTGGTTTTATATCAGATGTATGGAGGGAGTTTATGTCACTAAAAGTTCTATATAATCACTGAATGTGAAAACAATTTCATGAAATCTTCTATGCATGTGATATATGTTAATATTGTCATGGTTGGGAGACCAGGCCAGTCTCCCAAGTCTCACTAAGTAATGTATATTTCATCCTACCATATTCTCCCACAAATCCAAGAAATAGAATCTACCAGGAAAATAATGAAAGATAGTTCATGTCACTGTTTTCTGTTTATCACCAATATGTGTAGTAGTATCTTAATATTTACTAAATTGGGGAAAATTCAATCTTCCATTGCCAACTATCCAAGAGCAGATTTGATCAAAACTCCCGTGATATATAGCTACCTGAGAGTGACTAATTATGGAGCCACTTACACTAGTGATGTTTTCCCCATCCTTATTTATGCCTTGAGTAGAAGGCACACCCTAGATAGAGATATCCAGGAAGGTGCTTTTCCACCAACACTAATGGAGTTTATACGTCCTGCCCCTTTCTACCCTACCTGGAGGAAGAGGTTCGCTTGCCTGACTGCAGCCTCATATCAGAATATTCAGATTTACAATTGCCTTATTGTTATAGTTGTTGTTCTTTGGGTGCCTTGGAGTTGGGTGCAGCTCATAGTAATCCTATGTACAACAGAATGAAACACTCCTCAATTCTGTGCCAGGCACATGATCTTATTTATGTTTAAGCCCATTGTTGCAGACACTGTGTCAATCCATCTAATTGAGAGTTTTCCTTTTTTTGTTGACTTATCACTCTCCCAAACATGATGTTCTTCTCCAAGGATTGGTCCTTCCTGATTACATATCCAAAATATGGAAGACACAGTCTAGCCATCCCTGCTTCCAAGGAGTATTCTGGTTACACTTTTTCTAAGACAGATCAGTTGGCTCTTTTGGCAGTCCATGGTACATTTAATATTCATCTCTAGCACCATAATTGAAAAACATCAATTCTTCTGCCTCTCTAATTGAACATTCAGCTTTCAAAAGCACATGATGCAATTGAAAATACCATGCCATGAGTCAGGCACACCTTCGTCTTCAGTATGACATCTTTACTTTTCAACTCTTTAAAGAGGCCTGTTGCAACAGCTTTTCCCGATGCAATACATATTTAGATTTCTTGACTGTTGCTTCCGTAGGTATTAATTGTAGAACCAAAGAAAACAAAATCTTGGATAACCTCAATCTTTTTTCGATTTATCATGAAGTTGCTTACTGACCCAGTTGTAATGATTTTTGTTTTGTTGATGTTGAGGAGCAATCCATACTGAAGGCTGTGTCCTTTGATCTTCACCAATGAATGTTTTACATCATCTTTTCTTTCAGCAAGCAGAGTTGTGTCATCTGTATAACGCAGGTTGTTGATGAATGTTTCTCCAGTCCTGATGTCTCATTCTCATTCGTAAAGTCCAGCTGCTCAGATTACTTGCTCAGCATTGATATTGAAGAGGTACAGTGAAAGGATACAGCCCTAAAACACCTTTCTTGACTTTAAACCAAGCAGTGTTTCCTTGTTCTGTTTGAATGATTTCCTCCTGGTCTATATACAGATCCTTCATCTGTATAATTATGTACTCTGTATTCTCATTCTTTGGAATGTTATCCATAATTTGTTGTGGTCCACATAGTCAAATGCCCTTGTATAGTCAATAAAACATAGATAAACATGTTTCTGATATTTGCTGCTTTTGGCTAATATCCATCTGACATCAGCAATGATGTCACTGGTTCCACGCCCTCTTCCAAATCTGGCTTGATTTTCTGGCAATTCCCTGCCTATATACTGCTACAGTCACTTTTGAATGATCTTTAACAAAATTTTACTTGCATAAGATATTAAAGATATTGTTTGATAACTTCTGCATTCAGTTGGATCCCCTTTCTTGGGAATAGGCACAAACATGATCTCTCCCTGTCAGTTGGCCAGGTAGCTGTTTACCAAATCTCTTGGCATAAACAAGGGAGCACCTCCAGTACTGCATCTGTTTGTTCAAACATTTTTATTGGTATTCCATCAATTCCTGGAGCCTTTTGTTTCACCAATTCCTTCCAGGCAGCTTCCACTCCATGCTTCAGTACCATTGGTTCCTGATCATATGCAACCTCTTGAAATGGTTGATCATCTACCAATTCTTTTTGGTATAATGACTCTGTGTCTTCCTTCCAACTTCTTTTGATGTCTCCTTTGTCATTTAATATTTTCCCTATAGAATCCTTTACTATTGTCACTGGAGGCTTCATTTTTTTTCTCCAATTCTTTAAGCTTGAGAAGAACAGGGCATGTTTTTCTCTTTTGGTTTTCTGTCTCCAGCTGTTTGCACATGTCATTATAATATTTGATTTTGTTTTCTTGAGCTGTCCTTTGAAATCTTCTGTTTAGTTTATTAATTTCATTATGTCTTCCTTTTATTTTAGCTGCTCAACATTCAAGGGCAAGTTTCAGAATCTCTTTTTGACATGTCATTTGATCTTTTTTCCCTCTCTTTTAAATTACCTTTTGCTTTCCTCATGAATGATGTCTTTGATGTCATGCCACAACTAGTCTGGTTTTTGGTCATTAGTGTCTAATGCATCAAATCTGTTCTTGAGGTGGTCTCTGAACTCAGGTGGGATATACTCAAGGTCATACCTTGGTTCTTGTACACTTGTTCTAATTTTCTTCAATTTCAGCTTGAACCTGCATATGAGCAGTTGATGGTCTAATGCACAACCAGCACCTATTCTTCTGACTTTTGATATTGAGCTTTTCCATCATTTCTTTCTTCAAATGTAGTCAGTTTTGTTCCTGTATTTTCTGTCTGGTGAAATCAATGTGTATAGTCACTATTTATGTTGGTTATAAAATATATTTGTTATGAAAACAACATTGATCTCACAAAATTCTATCATGTGATCTCCAGTATTGTTTCTGTCACCAAGACCACATTTTCTAACTATTGAGCCACCTTCTTTATTTCCAACTTTTGCATTCCAGTCAACAATAATTATCAGTACATCCTGATTGGATGTTGGATCTATTTCAGATTGCAGAGGCTGGTAAAAAATCTTCCTGGTCTTCATTTGTGGGCTTAGTGGTGGGTGCATAAATTTGAACGATACTCGTATTGACTGGCTTTCCTTGTAGGCATATGGATATTAGTCTATCACTGACAGCATTGTACTTCAGGATAGATCTTAAGATGTCTTTTCTGAAGATGAATGCAGCCCCACTTCTCTTTAATTTGTCAATCCCAGCATAGTAGAACATATGATTTTCTGATTCAAAATGGCCCGTGCCAGTCCATTTTAGCTCACTGATGCCTAGAATGTCGATGGTTATGTACTCCATTTCACTTTTGACAGTTTCTAACTTTCCTATGTTCATACTATGTACATTCCATGTTCTAATTATTAATGGATGTTTACAGTTGCTCCTCCTCATTTTGAATTGTGCCACATCAGCAAATGGAGGTCCCTGGGGCTTTTACTCCTTTTCCATCAATAAGGTAGACTCTAATATGAGGAGGCAACTCTTCCCTAGTCATCTTTTGAGCGCCTTCCAACCTGGGGGGCTCATTTTCTGGCACTATATCTAACAGTGTTTCTCTGCTATTCATAGGGTTTTCAATGGTTAATTATTTCAGGAGCACTATGTATCATTAAGCTTGCAGCTGTAGCCCTGTGGCATCTGATCCCATCAGATCTCAGAAGCTAAGCAGGGCCAGAACTGTTTAGTACTTGGATGGGAGATTGCCTGGGAACAACAGGTGCTGTAGGCTTTGGAGACAGACCCCGCAACCCACTCCGAAACATCAGTCTGCCATTGAAAACCCTATGAACAGCAGAGAAGCACTGGCAATAGTGTTTCACCTGTTGTATTTTGGGTCACTATGAGTCAGATACTGACTGGATGGCACCTAATAACAACATGTATCATTAAAGTTGTTTAATACAACAAAACTCAAAAGGTGAATTATGTACTTTTCCAGATGATGGCTTCAAAGCTTAAATTGGAGGAGTATCCAAATGGTTATATGTTGGTAAGTGAGAGAATCATGATTGGAACCCGAGTAGGCCAATTCCATAGCCCTCACCATGACACTACACTGACATTTTAGCTACTTAATCATGAAAGAGTTGAATGTGTGTCATCATCCTGATCCTTGTCCTGTTAGAAACCACAGTGAGGTCTCTCTACTTTCAAGCTGGGCCTCTACCAATCTGCAGAGACGAAACTAAATAATGAGTTTGTATACCAAAGGGACTATCCAGAAATCTTCTGTTAACATGCACTTGACTAGCCATACTTTTCAACAGGGTGAATGATTTTAATACATCAGATGAAAAAAATCTGCATTGTAAGGTGGTAAGTGACTTGACTAAGGATGGCAGGAGATGGAGCATGCAGAGAGAATTAGAGGAAGAAAAGGAAATGGAGAAAGGAATGAACATGGAAACTTGACAATGTATGTAAGAGAAAGATTAGGTTAGAGAACTTGCAGCTACTTCCACAAACTGTATGTTCTTAAGTATCTGTACTCATGTACCACTTGTTTTCCTGTTCTCTACCAGCTAATAAACATAAAGCAAACTAATTGTTCCCTTCATAGAATAAATGCAAGAATACAAGCATAAATAAGAGGCAGCAAATAAAATCACTGAAAAGAAGGACAAACTCAAATACTACTAATAAACAAAACTTGCTTGCAATTTGTGCATTTTTTACAAACTCTTCTTTATATCCCCTTTTATAAGCTAGATCTGCTTCTATAGGATATGTTCCCTATAGGAATACACTACAGAAAAAAGAAGCAACAGAGTTTTGTCCAAGTGGTACCTTATAATGGGTGCTTTAATATGCAAAGAAACAGATAATCGATCTTTTTTTCTTGTATCCTCTCTCTCTCTCTCTCTCTCTCTCTCTCTCTCTCTCTCTCCTTCTTCTTCTTCTTTCTCTTTTCTTTTCTTTTTCAGCACTTGGCAGTTGAACCCAGAGCCCTACACATACTTTGCAAGTGCTCTACCACAGTGCTGCATCCCTAACATATTTTTATTTATTTTTCCTTATTTGGAGAAAGAGTCTTGCTAAATTATGCCAGCTAACTCTGCCCTTGAACTTGCAATCACTCAGCCTCAGTTTTCCAAATCACTGGGATTAAAGGTGTGCACCACTCTGCTCAATTTAGATACTTGATCTTAATTCATTTGCTACATGGTTTCTTTCTGCTACCATCTAGAGCCTGCATGGCTTCCCAGTGCACAGCTAAAGATGAATATTCAGTAGCTCAAAGTGATTCCTTGTTGATCAGACTTGTGCATGATTTTGGAAGGGCCATAGAGCTGTTCTCTGCTCCAAAGTGAATAACTGCACAGGTGTGGAACTCATTAAGACCTCTTTTGTTTTCTTGTATTTCTCCTGTTATAACTGTCCTTTCCAAGAATAATGATGCCTAGCATGACACATGGTTCAGGAGAAGTTGAAGAGAGGTGTCATTTATAAACTTTAAGGTTCTAGGGGGCTAGGATTTAGCTCAGTTAGTAGAGTGCTGCTCTGCAGTCTCTGAGGCCCCAGGTTTGATTCCCAGCACCACAAAAATGGGAGAAGGACATGGAAGTCCACTCCCAAGGCAATCCCAAAACAATCAGCCACTGAAAATCCTATGAGGGTCGCTATGAGTTGGATATGACTTGACGACACCTAACAACAACAACAAGGTTCTAGGAGGTTTGATCTCAGCCCATTTCAGACCCAGAGAGTCTGAGGTGTGGTGAGGTGTAGTCTGATCTTGTTAGTGGAAGTCCTAGTATTTTCTCACAGGTTTCTGGTCTTCATTGCCTTTAGGAGCTCAGAGTATCCCTCTAAATTTGTTTTGATACCCAAGTATTGGCATCTCTGGATCATTCCACTGGCTCCTGGGCCTTTATTTCTCTGCATCAGGGTTGTAGCTAAAATGCCAGGAACAACATAAAAATAAACCAGCTAAAGGCTAACTCTCCATCCAAAAAGGAGTAAGACATTTCCCCTCCCTTGCTTGTAAGGAAATGAATTTTCCCAGCATATCTTTCTGTCTCTTGCCATTTCTTAATACTCTAAACACTAACTTCACAGAACAAGGTTGGAGAAACTTTTCATGCCCTTGCAGCTCATGAGGTAACATTGTTCAGTTGAAGGTTTGGAAAAAAAATGCACCATGTATCATGTAGATTCCTGAAAAAATTCCTTCCAATATCACACTGGAAGATAGAGAAAGGAATGTTTCAGAGACTATCTTGGCAGGAATATTTTAGTTTTGAAACATGTAAATCTCACTTTGCCCCTTTTTTTGTTAGTTTATTTCTTCTTATATAGTAAGTATTGACAGTGTGCCCCAAAAATAGATTTGTTGACACTACATGTGTTTTACACTATTATTCAGTTATTGTTGGAGTTCAACAAAATTCTTGCTCTTCAATAGAAGTTTATACAGAAGCTCAATGGGTAAAATAGTAAAAGTTAAGGTGCATTGGTTGAGTCGAGCTTGAAGGATCCAGAGGATCTCATCTGAACTTGGTCCTTAGAGGATGTCCAAGGATCTCCTAGGTCTCAGGAGTGCATGTTGTGAAGAACAGTCACCTTATTCATGTTCCTCACTTTAGAAATGCCATACATAGAGCCAGGCATGGCACTGCATGTCAGTAATCCCAGCAACTGGGAAGGAGGCGGGAGGATCACAGGCCCAGGCTGGAGGCAGCTCAAGACAAAAAATAATAAAAGGGCTGGGGGTGCAGTTCAGTGGTAGAGCACTCAAAAGGCCCTATATTCAAGGCCCTAGATTCTGGCCTCCAAGTGATGCCAAACAAACAAACAAACAAAAACCAGCCATAAATAAACTTGGTGGCTTTTATTTTAAAGTAACATTAAATTTGTGACAGTACCGGCATAAGAAAACAGGGCATTTACTCCTAGTTCAGTCCCCTCCTCAACACAATGCAGCCCAGTGAACAGGCTAGGGATGTTTTTAAATCTCAGAGTTACCTGCATAAAAGAATTAGTTTGTAATAGAAACAAAATCTGTACTTCCTTTTGTCTGGGATAAAACCATAGAGAAATAAGAAACATCCCCCTTAAGCAAAAATCACCCTGCATACCTCAACCACCAATGCACATATGAAAATATGTTGTCCCACACTTTGGCCAGCACTGAAGCCCTGCTAGACAGGGACAGACAACAGCAAGTGTTGGCATAGAGCCATCCTTCTCTTCCCTTTTTGGTGTTTATCTAGCCTGTGCTTTACTCTTTGAAGACACTTTTGCTGTTTTCAAAGATGACAGAAGTTTATCTGCCTCACTGGTCCACTCAACTGAAATAAAGTGGAGAAAAGATTTAATGGGTTTCTCTTCAGGGAACATATTTTCTAATTATCCTTAAATTAACAGAGTATGTTAATGACCAGAATCTCAGACACTATGGAAAGGAACAAGAGTGATAGTTTAAAAATAGCATTTGTTATTTTCTTTCTTGTACATAATGCTTTGCAATTTCTTTTAAATAAACTTTTTATTTTGGAATAGTTTTAGGTTTACAGAAAAATGGGAAGATAGTACAAAGGGCTTCCATATACCCCATATCCAGTTTCTCCTATTAATAATAACTTACATAGTATCTTCATTTGTCACAATGAATGGATCCATATTTTTAACAAAATCTATACTTTATCTGTATTTCCATAGTTTTGACCTAATATCACTTTTCTGTTCAAGAATAAGAGTACAAATACCATGTCACCAGCCTAAGGGAACATGATCATTAAATGTAATTCCAGAATCTCCTTTAGAATGCCACAGTGCAATTAGTCATGATCTTTCCTTAGGCTTATAACATGCTTTTTACTCTTATATATTCTGAATGATTATCCAAGTGACCAAGTAGCCTTAGCATGGTTTGTAATGTTTGTGGTATTTCATTGAGTAACTATATTGTAAAATATTCAACCAGTCACCTATTGTTTAGGATATAAGGTGTTCATAAGTTTTTAATTTTATAAATGTTTTGAAATACATCCTTATACTTACACATTCATAACTGCTAGTTAGGGTAAATTCTTAGAATTGGATGGTTAGGTCAAAGAATACTCAAAAGTTTAAGATTCTTGGGACATAGGATAGAGTAGATCAAAGAGATGGAGTGTAAGACTCTGGGGTAAATTCAGACTCCTTCCACATGGGCAAGCAACCCACTACAGTATTATTTCCAAATTAAAATATAGTATAACAACAACAACAACAACAACAATAACAACAACAACAACAGTACCTATTTCAGAAGAACTCTGGGAGTGTCAATAGTAAATGTGTAAGCCGAGTGCTGTGATACACACCTGTAATGCCAACTCTAAAGGTTAAGGCAATAGGATTGTGACTTCAAGGCCAGAGGCAGCCTGTGTAACATAGTGAGATCCTGGCTCAAAATAAGAAATAAAAAATGAACTGGTAGTGCAGCTCAGTGGTAGAGTACTTACAAAGTAAATGTGAGGCCTGAGAACCATGAAAAGATAGTAAATGTGTGTATGTGGGTTTGTGTGTATGTCTATATTACATTATACATATACAATGTTATACAATGTAAAAGTGTGTATATGTGTATATATATACACACATATATATATTGTCAGGGTTCTCTAGAGAAACAGAACCAGTAAGATGTGTATATGTGTCTGTGTGTCTGTATGTCTGTGTGTGTGTATGTGTGTGTGTGTGTATGTGTAGAGGGAGAGAGAGAGACTGAGAGAGAGACTAGAGATTATAAAGAATTGCCTCACGTAATTAGGAGGCCAATGAGAACCAAGACATGCAGTCAAGCAGCTAGAGACACAGGAGAGCTGACCGTGTAGTTCCAGCCCAAGTCTGAAGGCCTGAGACCCAGGAGAGCAGCTGGTGTAGCTTCTAGTCTGAAAACCAGAAGGCTTAAGGCTCAGGAGAGCTGATATCACCATTTGAGTCCATAGGCAAAAGATTAAGGTCCTAGCTCAAAGTAGCTAGGCAGGAGGGATTCCCTCTTACTCAGCCTTTTGTTCTATTAGGTCTGCAACGGATTGGATGAGGCCCACCCACATTAGAAAGGCAATCTGTTCTCCTGAGTCTACTGACTAAAGTGTTAATCTCACCCAGAAACACTCTCACAGACAAGTGAGACAAGTCCAAATGTCTGGGATCCTGTAGTCCAGGCAAGTTGGTAATATAAAATTAACCATCAAAATATTTACACAGCCTACAATATAGTAAGCACCTGCCCATAATGCCCTAGTGAAGATCAAGTATAAAAGCAGTTAATATAAGACATAGCCTAAAGAATTTTTTTTTTTTTTTTTTTTTTTTTGCCGGCTTGGTGGCTCTCGAGGAGGATCACAAGTTAGAGACCAGAGGCAATCTGCGTAACTTAGAGAGATCCTGTCTCAAAAAGTAAAAAAGTGGGCTGAGGGTGCAACCCAGTGGTCCAGCACTTGCAGAGCATGCAAGTACGAGGCCCTTGGTTCAACACACAGTACTGAAAAAAAAAAAAAAAGAATGTTCTTTGTCTTTACCTTAGAACTTGCACTCATTGGATAGAACACTGGAATGAACTGAGACACATGGCTCTAGCCTCTACATTTCACAGAATAAGCTGTAGATACTCCTAATACAGGATTCTGAAGTACCACAATACATAGTAAAAATATCATTTCGTTTCATAAAGATTCACCCTACTTCTCTCTACTTTATGTCCTACATTGTTAAACTTCCACAACTACAAAAAAGGTTGATATGGGAGTTACAGTCCCTGGATTGTGTTGTTGTTGTTGTTGTTGTTTTTCCTGTGGTCTTCAGTTGGTATAAATGCTTGGAGAAGCTATTTATCATCCCAGAGTCTCACATTCCTCATCTTCAAAATAAGAAGCATGGACTGTGATCACTTGAGCCTCTTTCCACTCACATTTCCATGGTTCTGTGCAAACACATAAATTTCCTTGAATTTGCCCACTACCAGGGAATAAGCAGCCTGTGGAAGATGGTGCCCCAGGTGGAAGAAGACTTTTTGGACCAACAGCAAAAGCAGTCTTGAGAGCAGATGAGGGTTGCAGACTGGCTAAATCCAAAAGTGACTAAATTCTTTCTTGAAGACAATCTCCTGGTGTGAAGAGAATAAGTGACAGGATGAATGATTATGTGCTGAAAGTGGACTTGCTTGGACAAGGGTCGTTCACTTTTCTGAGAATCTTGATGCATATTTTACTAAATTCTTTTTCCAAAAATTTCATACAAGGTATTCTCAGGAAGGAATATTTTTGAAAGGATGCTTCCTTGCAGGCAGAAGTGGGCAATGATTCACCCAAAACGTGGCCAGGATTTCTGTCTTAGTTTTTCTGTGCAAAGGGAGATGTTGACTCCAGGTGGCCCTGTTTGTGGGCAGGAGAACTGGGTGGTCATTGCAATGCATAAGTTAAAGCCCTCAGAGGTAGAGGGTCAACGCAGATGCTGGAAGACTGCAGAGACAGCCACGCCACCTGCTGTCAGGGAGACCTGGATGAAAGGGGCCTGGAAGGGAGTCTCCCCCTGGGAGAAATCTATCAGCGATTTTATTGAGCATTTCCATCCCTTTTCCAATTTGCCCTCATTACTCAGTTAATGCCCACTTAAGGCTTTCCTGTGAAGAGAGTCAATGTCATCACTTGGTTTGCACAAGAAGGAAACAGAGCTGGTGAAGTGAAGTCTGAAAGCCCCTCTCAGGAAAGGGGGAAGTCCGGCATTAACTGTTGCCTGCTGTGTTCACTTTACACTTGCATTCTGGGAGCAGGCTCATACCCTCAGCCTCCTCCAACCTCATTCATGGACTTTCCCTTGTATCATTTAAGGTGTGAACAACCCTTTGCTTTATGAAAGCTGAGCTGAATTTCCTTCCCATCTTAGAGAACCTTCCCCCGCCATTCCACTGCTTTGGTGAATTTTTCCTTCTGCACAGGCTGCCCTGAGACCATGGAACTAATTTTAGGTAATGAGCTCAGCAGGGATCTGAGCACTTTCTCCAGCCTTTCCCCAAACAACCAGGGAGCTGCATGGTGCTACTAAAAATATGCTAAGAGACCATGGATCCACTCTGAACTAGCCAGCCTAGCCCTCTCAGTTGCAAACTGTTCCTGAACCTCTGGACTGGACTCCATGTTCCAGGCAGCTGGCTCACCATCCCTAATCACTGGGCTTGAAGGGAATGGGCAGCGTGGATGAAGCGCTCTGTGCACACCCCCACCAGGAGAACCACTCATCGAGAAATGCCCATCACCCTGTGGATGGGTCAGGGCTATCTTCAGTTTTCTGTTAATTAGAGGACATATCATTACCTTCTCATCAAATCTCCTCCCCACTGCCCACCCCAAGGCTTCTCAGTGACTGAGCAGAAATGACTTGTGCCTCTAGTAAGTTGTGGAGGAACCACCCCAGGATTCAGGGCCTAGACAGCATTTGCTGTCAAGAAATGAGGTCCTAAACCTTGTGTTCTCAAGCACACAAAGAAAACACACCAGGATGACTCTTTGTACTAAAATGAAGGATTTGAATTTGGTATCTCTCTGACTGGGCTGGGATTTAGTTCAGTTGGTAGAGTGCCGCTCTGCAGTCTCTGAGGTCCCGAGTTGGATTCCTGGCACCTCAAAAATGGGAGAAGGACGTGGCAATCCACTCCTGAGACAATACCGAAACAATCAGCCATTGAAAAACCCTATAAGGGTTGCTGTGAGTCAGACATGACTCAGCGGCACCTAACAACAACATCTCTCTGATTTCTTCCGTCCTGATGCATTCTGCAACACAGCAGACCAGCAGCTACACCTTTCCTAGCAGTGGGCTGAGACCCTAATGGTTAGACAGACTTTCTTCTTCTTCTTTTTTAACTACTAACATTATATGCCTGCAGCTGTAGCCCTGTGGCATCCAATCCCGTCAGATCTCGGAAGCTAAGCAGGGTCGGGCCTGGTTACTACCTGGATGGGAGATCACCTGGGAACACCAGAAGCTGTAGGCTTGGGAGAAGGGCCTGGCAACCCCCTCCCCAAAAATCAATCTGCCATTGAAAACCCTATGAACAGCAGAGAAGCACTGACAATAGTGTTTCCCCTGTTGTACAGAGGGTCTCTATGAGTCGGATAACGACTCAACGGCACCTAATAACAACATTATATAGTGTTTCTAATTTGCTCATAATCAGTACTTAGAGGAACAATCTTTAGGTCCATTATCAAGGCTGGAGCTAGGAATGCTCACTACTTCTCTCCATTTGCTTGATACTTCAGACAAGGCTGCATGTGGTAGTAGTTGCAGATATGAATGGAAAGGATCAGACAGACAGGGAGAGGGGCAGGGTAAGGGACAGGAGAGGCACTTCCTCCTCATTCTGAAGACTGAACAGAGCTAGTGACTGTGTGAGAACTGAGTGCTAGCATGCGCTCTCTCTCTCTCGCTCTCGCGCTCTCGCTCTCTCTCTCTCTCTCTCTCTCTCTCTCTCTCCTGCAGCCTTCAAGCCTATTTCTGTATCTCTCTTCTTCCAAAGTCAAACTTTTAGAATTGAGTATTGACTCAATAGGCCTTTGACCAAAGGACCAATGCATTCTAGCCTGTGATTTTCAAAATGAATTCAATAGACAAGATTAAGCCAGGAGCTATGGTGCACGCTTTTAATCCCAGTAACTGGGGAGGCTGAGGCAGGAGAATATAAGTAAGAAGCCAGAGGTAGCCCAGACAACTTAGGGACATCTTATCTCAAGATAAAAATTTAAATAAAAGGATCTGGGGTGCAGCTCAGTGGTGGTGTGCTTGCTTAGTATGTATGAGGCCCTGGGTTCAACTCCCCAGTACTAGGAAACAACAACAACAACAACAAAAGATTAAGACCAATCCAACTAAAAAGAATGAGTTACCAATACACAGTTGGCAAGAAAATTAGAGTCTTCGTCAGAATCATTGGCTTGCCTCTCAGAGTATCCATGACTTTAATATTTGTATATCAGTTTCATTGCTTATACAGCACTTTCCCATATATTACCTCCGTTAAAAAATTTAAGGTTCTCTGTGAAATAGGAGGAGGAAGTATTATATGCTTCATATTACAGATGGGGAAATAGGGATCTGACGAAATTACTTATCTAAGATCATGCCCAAGATTATGGGGCTCCAGAGATAAAGTTTAATCCCGTACCCTTTCCATTATACCAAAACATCTTTGAACTTCAAGAAGCAGCTCCATTTCTCTCTACAAGTGCTTCTTTGATTGCTTTTGATCCCCTGCCACAATGACTTGAATCTGTTCATTTGCAGCTAGAGTTCCTTCTAAAACTGGTGGTCAATTTTATATAGTCAAGAAATATTTATTAAGCACAAATACCTATTACTGGCAAGGTACTCTTCTAAGCACTAAAAGATATCCAAAGATGAAGGTAGACTCTGCCTTCAACAAAAAAGTTCATGAGGTCAGGCACAGTGATGTGTACTTTTAGACTCTGCTATGTGGGAGCTGAAGCAGGAGAATTTGTTTTGAACTTAGGAATTTGATGCCAGGCTGGACAACACAGCAAGACCCTATCTCTTAAAAAATAAAACATAAGCTGGGCGTGGTGGCACACTCCTGTAATCCCAGTGGCTTGGGAGGCGGAGACAGGAGGATCACAAGTTCGAGACCAGAGGTGGTCTGTGTAATTTAGCGAAACCCTGTCTCAAAAAGTTAAAAAACAGAAAAAAAAAAAAAAAAAAAAAAAAAAAAAAAAAAAAAAAAAAAAAAAAAAAAAAAAAAAAAAAAAAAAAAAAAAAAAAAAGGGCTGAGGGGGCAGCTCAGTGGTTTAGCACTTGCAGAGCATGCAAGCTCAAGGCCCTGGGTTCAACCCGAGTACCGTAAAACAAACAAACAAACAAAGAAAAAAACATACTAAATAAATAAATAAATAATTTAAAAGTACAAAGAGGAAGGGTAAGACTTGTGTGTGTATATATATATATACACACGTATATGTGTGTGTATATATGTGTATATATATACATATATACACACATATACACATATATACACACACATATACACACATACACACATATACATGTGCATACATACACACACACACACACACACACACACACACACATGTTGTTAGGTGCCATCGAGTTGGGTTTGGCTCATAGTGACCCTCATAGTGTTTTCAATGGCTGTTTCAGGATTTTTTTTGGTATTTGACCAAGAAAGAATACATAGCCATTAAGTTGTGGAACTGGAATTCAATTCCAGAGTTTACTTCTCCAACTCTTATGGGTTAGTACAAAGCTACTCAACCTAAAGCCACAAGGCCCAATTGCTCTGACTGAAAAAAATGTATTTTATAATTGTTTTTGTTAGGTGCCCTTGAGTCAAATCCCATTCTTGTTGTTGTTGTTGTTAGGTGCTGTGGAGTCATATGCTTGATTCATAGTGACCCTCCTATGGTTTTCAGTGGCTGATTGTTTCAGGATTGCTTCGGGAGTGGATTGCCACATCCTTCTCCCATTTTTGTGGTACTGGGGATTGAACCTGTGCCCTCAGAGAGTGCAGAGCAGCACTCTACCAACTGAGCTAAACCCTAGCTCTGTTTTATAATTACTTAAATATTTTATTTTCTATTTGTCTCTTCTGTAACTCTGGTCAATGATGAATGAATATCATACCAATTACCTTTCAGATTATTCCTAGGAAGAATTAGTAAGGATATTCCTTCTGCTAGGAAATCACATTCTTACATGAAAGTACATTTTAAAAAGCCTAGTGATGAAAACATAAAATGTTTTCACCTAACTGGCACTAGGTTTAAACTTGTATCTAGCAAATGTAATCAAGGGGGCATTATGTAGATAATTGTGCAATCCTCATCATTATACAGTGAAATTAGAAAATGTACAGTAATAGCTTCATAGAGATTGCCTGGTTATCACAGGCAATAATTACATGGGATATCACAAATTATAAACAAGCATTTTGTCTCTATATAAATGTCTAAGTATGGGCATTGGAGAAATAGTCAGCTGTTTGGAGAAGAAAAAGAGGAGAAAAGATGAGACAAAATCAAACATCTGTGTTTAAATATTCCCAAGAAAGACATTTGTCATATATCCATCAAAGCAGCCAAATTACTTATCTACTTATATAACAGACACAAATTTCTCCCCTCTACAATGAAAAGACTTTAGTTGGAAAAGGCGCTGGAAGTGACTGCTGGAAACATTTGCTTATTAATTATTGGACAGCCTTTGTGGCTTCCAACAGGAGTAGGAAAATAAATGATAGAAATATAGAAATAACTTAATCCACAAGTACTTTAAATGGATGGAGATAGAGGAGTCAAACAAACTAAAGGAAAGAAGGACATAAGAAAAAAAGAGTGTTAGGCTGGCAACTAGCTTCTTTCTCAGAGACTTTCTTCCCCAACTGGATTTAAACATTGCCTGAGGCGGACTAAAGGAAACAGAGACCACCTGGGTATGGCTAATTGGCAGACTCAGACTCACACCCCCTTCTGTCCCTTTGTCATAATTACAGTTTCTCCATGTTTGATATTTCAGCTACTCCTTTTTCTTGATTAGCAGTAAAAGCCCTGAAGAGAAAAAAGCTCATTTTTATTGCTCATCCATAGGAACAACTGGGAGGAAAAGAGAGACTGTATCCCAAGCCCCAGAATCACAAAAGAAAACCACATTATAGAGAAAGAGTGGTAGAAATGTGAAGAAGACAGACTTGATTTCTGGACCACTATGAAGCAGAAGGGAGAAGAAACTGATAAGATGGAATGGAGGTCTGAAGGCTGAACAACTGCACCGTCCCTCATTTGTTCATTTCTCTACTATATGCCAAGTAGTGTGGTAAGCATGAGGACACAGTCATGAATAAAGAATACAGAGCCTGTGCTATGGTTTGGGTGTGATCTGTCCCTCAGAGGAACTGGAGGCTTGGCCCTCAGTGTGAGGGTGTAAAATTGGTGGACTCTTTAGGAGGAAGAGCCTAGCAGGAGGTGATTAGGTCATCAGAGTTGCTGGCTCAGAAGAAATTAATGCTGGTGTCATAGACTGCACTAGATCCTGTGGGAGTGAGTTGTTATAAAAGAGTAAGACTGGCTCCTCCCACTCTCTGTCTTCTTGACTCACCATCTGGCCCTGCCCTCCTGCACATAATTTCTCCAGGATGCCATCTAGCATTAAGACCTCACCAGAGGCCAAACAAATGTAGCCACTTGATGTTTAGCTTTCAGTATCAAAATCTAACAGCAGAGCCAACCTTTTTTTGTAATAAGTTATTATTATTATTATTATTATTATTATTATTATAAATAATTATTATATTTAACATTGCTTTCTCTACCTGTCATTGTTTTTGTGTTTTCTACTGAATTTTTGGTCTAGTGATTACATGCCAATTTTTCTAATTTAACTGGTGATACATTTTTTCTTAAGAGAGTTGTCTTGCACTCAAATGATGCACATCATAATTACCTGATGATTTTACTCATATTATGCATTCCAATTATTTCGCTATCTGTGTTCTTATTTTCTTCATTGTAATGAAGAGTTTCTGGAAATAAAATATTTATTTTCATATATTTTGATTTGAAATTGGTAGCCAAGGTTAAGTGGCATCATTGGTGTATGGAGATGCAGAAGTACACCTATTTTGTTTAATTTTTTTCAAATGGCTTTGTAAGAAATTCAAGGTCAATGACAAGTTAAGTGGTAGGTAGGCAATGAACTACAAAGGGCAAGCACATGGTGTTCACCCTTTTACTCCAATTTCACATACTTCACTGGGTGTCTGTGGAATGCTAAATAAGCATTATTCTAAGTGTGAGGGACATCGCAGTGAACAAATTTGTGAAAACTCATGCTTTCGTCAACCTCTGATAAATAAAACAGGCAAGGCAGAAGAAGTATTTTAATGTTTGTAAGTGCCAAACAGGGCATCAAACCAGGAAGAAGTTAGGGTGTGGTCAGAGAACAGGGCCAACACCACAGTTTTAGTGAAGGGATACTGATAAGGAGACACTCAGGCGAAGATTTATGTGAGGTAAGAGATTGAGCCATTGCATTTAGCATCAAGAAAGCAAAGTTTTAGTAGCTTATCAGTAATTCCTTGAATCTTATTTGTGGTAGATACACATGAAGACACTAACCACAAACTCCTCATTTCAAATCACATAGTAATTTCGTTAGACATGAGGATTTGCTAGCAACATCTCAAAAATCCCAATTCAACATGTTCCCCAGTGCCAAGTGTGTGTGCCAGATGCTTCAATATGTTCTTCTCATCTTTATTTGGTGACCAAGATTCTTTGCTTAGTCAGACTTTTATCAGACTTCTGAATCTTTCCTAGGCCTACCTGTGTACTTCCTTGTATGGTTGTAGAGAAAGGACCTTGCTATTAGTCAGTTTAGCCAGAATCCCCCATCTTCAATATTGATCTGATCATCTTTGATATCTGACTAGGTTCCTGATCCCTGGCTATCCCCCTGGTGATATCTGGTCCCTGTGGTTTGTCTTCAGCAAGAATCCTGTTTGGTCAGTTTAGCCAGAATCCCCATAACCCCTGGTATTCCTCTTAATACCTTTCCATTCATTGACCCCTTTGGCTATAAGTTCCCAATTGCCCATGCTGTGTTTAGAGTTGAGCCAATCTTTTTCTTGCATCCCAAGATGCTGTTGCACTGATTCCTCTGCCCATGATGATTGACCTGATCCTTGATCATGTTTAGAATGCATCATTGAATCAATTTTTCTTTACTGTTGTTGGGAGCTTCACTATGGGCAATTTAAACAGTATCACTGTCCTTGGAACTCTTATAAAACCCTAAACTTCTAGACTAAAACAAATAAAAATCCCTGAGGTACTATAAGGGATCTCCTAAGCATTGAAAAGGTCATCATAGGTCATTGATAACATATTCATGAGTGTTAGTCAACATTCATTTCAACATTTTTAGTTCCTACTTCTCATGGCAGGCCATTCTGTTTTCAGATTGTTTTAATTTTAATAAATACCATCTTTCGAATGATAATCTGCCTAATGATATCCTCAAATCTTGACACTTGTAATTAGTTCATCCATGAATAACTCACCATACAGCAATATTTACCTAATACCTCCTCTGTTGAGGATTGAGGGGATGTATTGTTAAGTTCAAGGTGATTAAATGTGAAGGAGATAGATCGGGCTTCCACAAGTCTACATTCCATTCAGACAACAGGAACACATCTCTGCTTCCTCCTCCTTCTAGCTGTCCCTAAAATACTTGAGGATAATGGTCATGTTTCTTCCAAGTCTTCTGTTTCTTTTCTACAAATGTCCCCAGAATCTTTACTTTCTGTTTATTAATAGACATATCCCTCAGCTTTCTGTGGAGTTATGTCTCAATCAGTGCATCGTAAGTTGAAAATATCATGTGTTTCACATGTGTTTGATGCACGTAACTCATGGAACATCATAGCTTAGCATCACACTTCACTGTAGAGCCTTTGTTGTTACCCATGGTGATGTTGAGGTGGCCTGGGAGCCATGAGTACTCCCACTACCATCATCATGACAGAATATTATACTACATATCACTAGACAGAGAAAAGATCAAATTTCTGAATTTGAAGTACAGTTTCCATTGTATAGTTTTTGCACCAACATAAAGTGAATAAACTGCAAATCATAACTAGGGAACAGCATCTTTTTATACTAAACTCCAAAGAATAGAAAAAAAGAGAAGAAATAAGAATTCACAGATGATTCTTTTACTATTATTAACTTACCACAAGTGTCCAATTTAATAAATTGTATTTTATACATAGATATCTGGATCAACACTACAAATTTATACTAAGTTTAATTTAGTATTTTTGACTAGTATTTCCTTATTAACATAATAACAATCTGAGTGCTTATGTTCCTTAACAAGAAAATATCTGAGAGTTTGGTTTAGGTACTTCTGAACAGTTTATATGAAGATCAAAGAATACAGCAAAAATCCTTACAATTGAGTCAGTATGCAACTTCATGATACACAGAGAAAAGGTTGAATTTGTCAAAGCTTTTGTTTTACTTGGTTCCACAATTAACACCACAGTCAAGAAATCAAAAGACAAATTACACTGGGAAAATCTGTAGCAAAAGACCTCTTTAAAAGGTTCAAAAGAAAGGATGTCACATTGAAGACATAGATGTGCCTAACTCATGCCATGATATTTTCAGTCGCATCATACGCTTATGAAACCTGGACAATGAATTAGGGAGATAGGAGAAGAATTGATGCTTTTGAACTATGGTCCTGGAGACAAATATTGAATATACCATGGACTGCCAAAAGAACCAAAAGATCCAACCTAAGAGAAGTGCAACCAGACTGCTCCTTGGAAGCAAGGATGGCTAGACTGCATCTTCCATATTTTGGACATGTCAGGAGGGAGCAATCCTTGGGGAAAGAAATCATGTTTGGGAGAGTGGCAAGTCAATGAGAAGAAGGAAGACCCTGAACTAGACAGATTGACACTGGGTCTGCAACAATGGGCTTAAACATGAAAAAGATTCTGTGCCTGGCACAGAGTTAGGAAGTGTTTCATTTTGTTGTACACAGGGTTGCTATGACTCTGACCTGACTCAAAGGAACCTAACAACAACAATAAACACTTTATGGATGGAGGGTACTGCTGTTATAAAGATTCATATTGTATAGAGGTAGGGGGAGGTGACAGGGAGTAGGGGAAGGAGGTTTCCTAAATAAAGCGTGCATTGTACTTAAAGAATGAAAAGCCTTTCTCTTTCCAAACCTAGTACATGATGCAGAAGAGACAGGAGAATTCCACACGTCTAAAGATGAAATAGAAAAGAATAGCAGCTTATATCCTCTAACACTTGTTACCCAATAACAAAGGAAAAGGAGGAAAAATGCTCTCCATACAAATTATGACTCCTCTTCTAGTGTAAGTGGCTCACTTTTAACAAATCACTTTGGGACCAAGATCAAAATAACAGATTACTAGCTGAGTAGAGGAGAATTTTAAATATGTATATAAACAATGGAAAAGAAGAGGCTCTAATTACATTTTTAAAGACACATGCAATTAACTTGTTTTACTTTATATCAGAAGTTTTAAACCCTTTGATATTTTCTAATTAACTCCCCTTGGTGTGTTTCTTCATATGCTAATACAGTACTCTTAACATTGTTGTTGTTGTTGTTAGGTGCCATCGAGTCGGTATCCAACTCATAGCGACCCTCTGTATAACAGGGGAAACACTATTGTCAGTGCTTCTCTGCTGTTCATAGGGTTTTCAATGGCAGATTGATTTTTGGGAGGGGGTTGCCAGGTCCTTCTCCCAGCCTACAGCTTCTGGTGTTCCCAGGCGGTCTCCCATCCAGGTACTAACCAGGCCCGACCCTGCTTAGCTTCCGAGATCTGGTGGGATCGGATGCCACAGGGCTATAGCTGCAGGCACTCTTAACATAGGGGACTCTAATGTACAAATAATCAGAGTAAGGAATATGACCTATGTCTGTTTCTAACATGATTTTCAGTTTTTGTTTTAAACTTCTTGAGGTCTCCACTTCAGTCCACAAAAACAGCCAATAAGAAGCACACTATTTTATTTTTGTATATTTGTATTTTAGTAAGTGAACTAAGAGAGGAAAAAAAAATCCTAGAAAAATTGTGGTCATGGTGGCATACTCCTCTATTACCATCACTCTGGAGGCTGAAGTAGGAAGATGGTGAGTTTGAGGGCAGCCTAGATTACAAAGTGTGACCTATCTCAAAAAAAAAAAAAAAAAGGCTAGGTACATGCTATAATCTCAGCATTTCGGAGGCTGAGGTAGGAGGGTCAATATGAGTAAGTGGCCAACTTGGTCTACATAGTGAGTTCCAAGCCAGCCTGAGCTACACAGCAAGACTGGGTCTCAAAAAACAAAACAAACAAAAAATCATAGAAAAGGTATTTCTACTATAATGCAAGCCATATTAACTCAAAAAGAAAAAAATACCCATATTTTGCAAAATCCACGCACTATAAAAACAGAAATCATGAGATAAAACTGCAATAAGGATATACCATGTAAGCCTATGGTACTTTACAACAAGACTACAAACAAAACAACAACTGGTACCAAGGGAGATATCATACATGGACTACCTAGGCATGGAGCTTAGCATGGCTAGAGGCTGGCAAAAATGGATGTTTAAAAACATATTTATGTTAGAGTGCAAAGGAAAGTAACACATTAAATAAAGTTGTACTATACTGATGGCTGCTGAGACAACAGATATATACATGCATAAATAACAAGAAAATATCTGAGAGTTTGGTTTAGGTACTTCTGAACACTTTATATGAAGATCAAAGAATATAGCAAAAATCCTTACAATTGAGTCAGTATGCAACTTCATGATATATGGAGAAAAGGTTGGATTTGTCCAAGGTTTTGTTTTACTTAGTTCCATAATCAACACCACAGTCAAGAAATCAAAAGACACATTGCACTGGGAAAAGCTGTAGCAAAAGACCTCTTTAAAGTGTTGAAAAGAAAGGATGTCACATTGAAGACATAGATGTGCCATGGATGGACTTGCTATTAAGGTGGGCACAGGAGGTAGTGAAACGAGAAGAACAGTGATCCTTCTTACAATGTGGCAGAAAATGTGGTAAAATTGTGCTTTGGTATTGGCTAGAAAGTAAAATTTATAGGACATTAATTTGAATACATAGCCGATAGTATTTTCAAGCAAAGTATGAAAGGTAAGTCCAGGTTTCTCTTTACATTTTTAGTAAAATACAAAATGAAATAGATGAATTGAGGAAGGAACTGCTTAGTGGAAAGGAATTAATATGGATGATTTAGAAAATTCTTAATCTATTGACAATGTACAAGATGAGAGGCATGTTCTGGAAAGAACACCAAGGTGTGGCTGGACAACCATCTGCTAAAGGTATTAGGTATGTCACTTGTGTATCTAATCAACCATCTCCTTATTTCAAAGAAAGAGTGACTCTGAGGGCAGAGCCCCTTTTGCAAAGGCCAGAAAGGGTGGAGCTAGAACACGAGAGGCTGGGGCTGACTACAGGCTAATGTTCTTCATGAAGTAGATGCAAAATCCTCAACAAAATATTAGCGAGCCAATCCAGCAAAATATAAAAAGGATTATATACCATGTCCAAGTGAAACTCCATTTCTGAGACTACAAGTTTGTCTCAATTTTTAAAAAATCACCGTATTAAGACAACATAATATAATATAGAATATTAATAAAATTAAAGACACAAACTGCATAATCATCTCAAAATATGCCAAAAAGCATTTGACAAAATCCAACTTTAACAGGCTAGGGGTACAGCCCAGTGGCAGAGTACTTGTAAATTGTGTGTGAGGCTGTGGGTTCAACCCCTAAGTACTGCAAAAAACAAAAAACAAAAAACAAAAAACAAAAAAAAGAAAGAAAGAAAGAAAGAAAAAAGGATTGCAGGGTGAAGATTTCCTGTAACTCTCATATGCTTGTGCTGAGAATGTAAAATAATTTAGCATCGTAGAAAACAGTTTGGCAATATCTTACATATGTCTATCATATGACCCAAACCCAACTTTGCCACTTACTAATTGTTTGATTTTAAGTGAGCAAGCAGTTGGTAAATGCTAGCTAACAGTATTATTAATAATAAAAGTTCCTATTAGTCCATTTATTTCACATCGACTATTTTATCCACCTGTCCTGGGGAGTGTCTAGGACTACAACTCAGTGGTAGAATGCTTGCAAAGCATGTGTGAGGCCCTGGGTTTAACCCCCCCAGGAACACAAAGAAAATGATAAATAAGCAAATAAATAAAAGTTACAAAGAAGAAATAAAGTTATAAAACTCTTAGAAAAAACACAGAAATAAATCTTCATGACCAAAAATTAGGCATAGTTTCTAAGATATGATCCCCAAAGTATCATAAAACTAATAGACACTAGTGACAAAAAATAAATAAGACTTCAACAAAATTAAAAACTTACGTGCTTCAAAATATGCCATAAACACAATAAAAAGATGTTTCACAGAATGGGAAGAAACATTTGCAAATCATGTATACAATTGTTGTTAGGTGCTGTAGAGTCGGTATCCGACTCATAGCCACCCTAAGTACAACAGGGGAAACATTATTGTCAGTGCTTCTGTGCTATTCATAGGGTTTTTAATGGTAGGTTGATTTTTGGGAGTGGGTTGCTGGGTCCTTCTCCCAAGTCTACAGTATCTGGTGTTCCCAGGTGGTCTCCCATCCAAGTACTAACCAGGCCCGACCCTTCTTAGTTTCTGAGATCTGATGGGATGAGATGCCACAGTGGTAGATTTGCAGGCACATATAAAATAGGGTACTTATATCCAAAATATGTAACTAACTCTGACAACTCAAAAATAAAAAGCAAAATAACCTAGTGTTTTACGATGAATTGTATCCCTGCAAAGATATGGAAATGGGAAAAGGATGTGGCAGCCCACTCCTGCGGGAATCCTGAAACTATCAGCCATTCAAAACCCTATGAGGGTTGCTATGAGTTGGACAGGACTTGATGGCACCTAACAACAACAAAAGATATGGAAATCTGAATGTCCATAGGGATTAAGGTGACCTTTTTGTAAATAGGTTTTCTTTAGATGTTTTGATGAAGTCATATACACTAACTGATGTCCTTATAAAAAGGCTATGAGGCAACAGAAGCAGAAATTGGAGTAATGCAGTACATGCCAAGGAATGCAAAGGATTGCTGCGACCACAAGAAGTAAAGGAACAGGGATGGAAGAAGTCATCCCTTGGGCTTTCAGGGGAGCATGTCCCTGAAAACGTTATGACTTTAGACTTCTATTCTCCAGAAATGTGAGAGAATAAATAACTGTAGTATTAAGTCTATCAGTGGGTGGTAAGTCATGGTAGCCCTATGAATCTAATATAGAATCTGACACTGGGAAGTGAGGGCTTTGCTAATAAATACCTAAATAAGTGAGAGTAGCTTTGAAACTGGGTAAACAGGTAGAGGCTGGAAGAACTTTGAATTGTATTATAGCAAAATTCTAGATCGCCTTCAAGAGACGGTTGATAGAAATATGGACGGAAGGTGATCCAGTGAAGGCTCAGAAAGAAGTGACAAGTATAGAGAACACTTCCATTGTCATAGAGAAGACACATCATGGAGAGAATTTTGCTAGGAACATGAATGCTAAAAATGGTCCTGGTGAGGTCCCAGATAGAAACAAGAAGCATATTATTGGATACTGCAGCAAAGGTATTCTTCATTAAAAAGTGGCAGAAAGCTGGGTACTGTGGTGTACACCATGATCCCAGCAACTTGCGAGGCTGAGTTAAGAGGATCATGAGTTTGAGTCCAGAGGCAGCTTGAGACCTAAGCTACACCTGTCTCAAAATAAAAAATAGAAATGGAGCTGGGGGTGTGGTTCAATGGTAGAGCACTTGCCTGGTATGTGTGATGCTCTGGGTTCAACCCCCTGTATGTAAAAAAAGAAGCAAAAAGGGAGGAAAGCTGGGTACAGTGGCACACACCTGTAATCCCAGTGACTCAAGAGGCAGAGGCATGAGGATGGCAGGTTGAATCCTGAGGTAAGCTGTGTAATTTAGCAAGACCCTCTAACAGTAATTAAAAAAAAAATTAAAAAAGGGTCTATGAACACAGCTCAGTGGTAGAGCATTTTCAGAGTATACACAAAGTCCTCAATTCAACCCTCAGTATTAAAATTTTTAAAAAGGTGACAAATTTTGTCAGAATTGTCTTCTAGTGTTGAATAAGAAAAAAAAGTGTAAATGATTAATTGGGGAACTGAGCTAAGAAAATTTCCAAGCCAAATGAAGAAGGTATGTCCTGCTTTCATACTATTTAGAGTACTCACATACACAGAAAATCTCATATAATCTCCCCAAATATATCAGAATTAGTAAGTATATTTGGCAAATTTGAGGATACATAATAGTAATACATTGATTGCATTTTTATACAAAAGAACAACTTTAAATTTAAATTAAGAGTGAGCATTAATCACATTAGAAATACATATTACTTGGGGTAACTTCTGACAAAATAAATACAAGACCTATAAAACTAAGAAATACCATTGAAATAAGTGGGTTATTTTGTCATTTATTTTTCTAGTACTGGGGGTGCTGAACCCAGGGCCTCGTGCACACCTTGTAAGCACTCTTAACAGTGAGCTAAATTATGGAGGCTATCTGTGGCCTTGAACTTGCAATCCTCCTGTCTCTGCCTCCAGAGTTGCTGGGATTACGGGGAAGTGCCACCACACTTGGGTAAAAGAAGTTTTAAAGACCAAGATACATTGATAGTTAGATAAGACTGAATAGTAAGTTGTTAGCTCTCTCCAAGTTGATGTTTAGATTCAAATGAATACCAATAAAAAACCCAGAAGATAGTTTTCGTAGAAATTGACATGCTGAAAATACATAGAAGATATAGTTGCCAAAATAACTTTTAAAAAGAAAAATGTTAGAGGACTTAGCGTACCTGTCTTTACAGTTGATTGTAAAGCTAGCATAATGATGACAGAGTAGTATTGGTGTAAAATAAGTAAGTAGTTTAGTGGAATGGAAATAGGGATAACAGAAATAGACTCACACAGAAACCGTCATTTGATTTTTAACAAACTGCTATGGTTTTTATCAAATGGCTATTGGCAATTTAGTGTAGAAAAGGCTATCCTGTCGACAAAAGATACTGGAACAACTGGATATCCATGTGGAGCAAACTGAAATTCGATTCACATATTGTTGTTAGGTGCTATCAAGGCGGGTCCAACTCACAGTTATCCTATGTACAACAGAATGAAACACTTCCCAATTCTGTGCCAGGCTCCAGGAATTGATGGAATACCAATAGAGATCCACAAATACCACATATAAAAATAAGCCTAAGACTGCAAAGAATGGGAATACCAGAGCATCCAATTGTACTCATGAAGAATCTGTACATGGACCAGGAGACAGTCATTCAAACAGACAAAGAAACACTGCTTGGTTTAAAGTTTAGAAAGGTGTGCATCAGGGCTATAACCTTTTTACCATATCTTTTCAATTTCTATGCTCAGCAGATAATCCAAGAAGCTGGACTTTATGAAGAAGAATGCAACATCAGGATTGGAGGAAGACTCATTAACAACCTGCATTATATAGATGACAGAACTCTGCTTGCTGAAAGTGAAGAACATTTGAAACATATACTGATGGAGATTAAAGAATAGCCTTCAAAATGGATTGCAACTCAACATCAACGAAACAAAATTCCTTACAACCGGGTCAGTATGCAACTTCACGATAAATGGAGAAAATACTGAGGTTGTCCACGATTTTGCTTTACTTAGTTCTACAATCAACACCTAGGGAAGCAGCAGTCAAGAAATCAAAAGATGCATTGCTTTGGGAAAAGCTGTAGCAAAAGATCTCTTTAAAGTATTGAGAAGTAGAGATGTCACATTGAAGACAAAGGTGCGCCTGACTCATGCCATGGTATTTTCAGTTGCATTATATGCTTGTGAAACCTGGACATTGAACAACGGAGACAGGAAAATTGATGCTTTTGAATTATGGTACTGTAGATGAATATTGGACATATGATGGACTGCCCAAAGAACAAAGGGATTTGTCCTAGAAGAATTGCAACCAGAGTGCTCCTTGGAAGCAAGGATGACTAGATTGCATCTTACTTATTTTGGACATGTAGTCAAGAGGGATCAGTCCCTGGAGAAGGACATTATGTTTGGGAGAGTGACAGGTCAACCAAAAAAGGAAAACCCTCCGCCAGATGGATTGACACAGTGTCTGCAACAATGGATTTAAACATAAATAAGATCATGTGCCTGACACAGAATCGGGGAGTGTTTTATTCTGCTGTGCATAAGGTCACTATGAGTAGGATCTTACTCAATGGTACCTAACAACAACAAGACAATTTATCAACATAAAGGTAAAGATCTAAAACCATAGCACATCTAGGGAAAAACAAAAAAAAAACGGAAGAAAATCTTTGTTATCTTGGTTCAGCAATATTTTCTATTCTACACTATCAAAACCACAATCCAAAGAAAAAATTGATAACCTTCACTTTAACAGATTTACCATCTTCTCTGCAAAAGATAACATCAAGTACATTAAAAGGTAAGCCATAGACTGGGAGAAAACATTTGTAAGTCACATATCTAAAAAATAGTTTGTCTTCAGCACACATGTTGTTGTTGTTAGCTGCTGTCAAGTCAGGTCTGACTCATATCGAGCCTATGTACATCAAAGCGAAACACTCCCCGACACTGTATCATGTGCAGCACTATTATCAGTGCTTCTCTGCTGTTCATAAGGTTTTCAATGGCAGATTGATGTTTGGGAGTGGGCTTCCTGGTCCATCTCCCAAGACTACAGCACCTGGTATTCCCAGGTCATCTCCCGTCCAAGTACTAACCAGGCCCAACCCTGCTTAACTTCCGAGATCTGATGGGATTGGATGCCACAGGGCTATGGCTACAGGCCCACACATGCATTAGAATGTTGAAAAATAAAAAGAATGACAACATCAGGAATTGCAGCTGAGCACAGTGACTCATGCCTGTAATCTCAGCATCTCAGGAAGCAGCGGCAGGAGGATAGTAGGTTCAATGCCAGAAGCAGCCTATGTAACAGTGACCCTGTCTCAAAATAAAAAAAAATAATAAAAATAAGTAAAAAATGGACCAAGGGTACAGCCCAGTGGTAGAGCACTTGCAAGGTATGTGCAAGGCCCTGGGTTAAACCCCAAGTACTACATAAAAAAATTGCAGGAAAAAGGTTTCCTATAATTTTCATATGCTGCTATTGAGAATGTAAAATAATTTAGCATCTTGGAAAACAGTGGCACTATCTTACAGTGTTACACATATATCTATCAAATGACCTAAATTCAGCTCTACCATTTACTAATTGTTTGATCTTGAGTGAGTAAGCAGTTGGTAAATGCTATCAGTATTATTAATAATATAAGTTCCCATGCTAGTCCATTAAGTTCACATGGACTGTTTGATCCACCCGTCTTGGGGCAGTGACTTGGACATACAGGAGGGAGAAATGAAGAAGTTTACTGATGTTCAGGAAGTAGTATCTATGGAGAGGAGGACAATAAGATCACTATAGGCTGAAATAGAAATTCCCTCCCTTTTCTTTTGGCAGAGGGCCACAGGAATGGTAGTGCCCATTCTTTACAGCCCTTCTACCTCATCATTGATTTCACACTATCATAAACCAGCTTATTAAGCCTGATAGTATTTCCTCCACTTCAGAGCTCTCCTATGATAAAGCACAGCAGGGCAGAAAACAAGCTTTTTTTTTTTTTTTCAGTACTGCAGGTTGAAGCCAGGGTCTTGTGCTTGCATACTTTGCAATTGCTATGCCGCTGGGCTGCACCCCCAGTCCATTTTTTCACTTTTTTGAGACATCACTAAATTACACATACTGCCTCTGGTCTCAAACTTGCAAACCTTCTGCCTCTGCCTTCCAAGTCACTGGGATTATAGGCATGTGCCACTGCACCCGGCTGAACTAGCTTCTTAATGTTATGTTACCCAGTAAAATTGGCACTTTTGGTTTATGTCAAATCATTGTGCCCGCTGGAATGAATGGGCTAAATCTCTCCATCTCACTTAAAGACTGAATTGATATTATGAAGAAAAAGAAGATGAGGGGGAGAAGGAGGGAACAAGAGACAGAAGTAAGTTAAAATTGTCTCATTAAGCTTGGTCTCTGGGGAACCACCAGAAGACAAAGGGTTATGTGATCCTCGAGTATTTGAATTTTTTTTTTTTTGCTAAGTAAATCACTGTGAAAACACCTCCAAATTCCAATAGAGGAAAAGGCTGAAAGAGGAGAATTTTCCCTAGCTCCAGATCTACTTTGTAGGTGGCTGTCAAGGATGAGGCAAGAACTCACGTGACCAGCAAAATGTGGTTTATATCAGAGTCCTATGTTTTCATGTCTATTTCAAGTGACTAAAGGTTAGAGATGGAGAAGACATAGATGAAAACATGGTGTGAGGGCTGCAAAGTGGTAGTTGGATCTGGGAAAGAGACTGGGGAGGTACATGGAAGAACTACAACAAATTTGAGAATATCAGGGCAACATTCTACCTCCTGCCATATAAACCAATTATTCAGCACTGATATATGAGGACCTACTGTGACATGGATCAAGATAAAAATGAGAGGCAGATAAAGGCTGTTGTTGTTGTTAGGTACCCTCAGGTCCACTCCAACTCATAGCCACCCTCATAGGGTTTTCCATGGCTGATTGTTTTGGGATTGCTTTGGGAGTGGACTGTCACACCTTCTCCCATTTTTGTGGTGCTGGGAATCAAACCAGGGACCTCAGTGACTGCAGAGCAGTGCTCTACCAACTGAGCTAAAACCCAGCCCAAGGCACATATTAGGAAAGAGTAAATCCTATGTGGGGTTTTTCCCTGCCTCCTTCTGTGGCCAGCCAGCGGCTGAGGTCTTCCTGCAGGACTGGGGTACGTGCCAGTGGCGAGGCTAGAAAGGCTTTGGGAAGCTAGCAATCCAGCATCTTGTTCAAGTGTCCCTGTTCAGGCACTAAGTGTGGGGCTCCTCTAGAGCAGGTCGAGACTCAGAGCTCCACACACACTCTCTGGGGACCCACGGGATTGGGTGAGTGAGGCAGAGTCAGGAACGACCCCAGGAGGTCTTCTGGAAACAGCTCTTGACTCTATTGTTACAGCTCTTAAGTGTTACAGCTCACAAGGGTGCTCTCCACAATGGTGGATAGCTCAGCTCTGCCTGGAGAATTATGCTCACAGCCACTCTGAGAAGCCTCTGGAGAGATGATTCAGAGGTTTACGCCCACAGCTACTCTGGCTCTTTGAGTGTTCTCCACGAAGTCTCTCTGGGCTCTTCTCTCCCTTAAGGCTGTTCTCAGTGGCTGCTTCCAAAGACTTTTCCTCTTGATGATGATCCAATGGAATGGGAGCTCGAGAGAGAATGCCTCTGTACCATGCTTATAAACCTTTATGGACCAGTCAGAATCTGTGACATTTCTATGATGTTTTGGGTTAGCCAATTAGGTGACATCAGGTAATGTGATATAGCCTGAAATTCCAGGAGAGACACACCCTGTTTCTGTTGGTCAAGGGGGGAACCATCTTGCCTCACCACATGGGCTCAGACTCATGGCTCAAATGGGATGTGTCTATGGCAAGCCCTTAGGGACCATTTTAGCCACTTTGCATTGGCCTCATGGGCTTAAGTTCAGTGAGCTGTTAGCTCTCCTGATGGCCCTTCTGCGACTGTGCCTATCTTAGGTTTGTCCTCTCTTGAGGAATCTTACCTGTCTCTAGCTAACCAGCCATCCTGGGGGGCCAAACAGGATGATGTGAGGTCAGGACTCGAGGTGGGCTAGATAAGCTTTGAGCCACTCAGACTCAGAGCCGTGTCCTTTTCCTTCTTTTCTAGGCCATATCCCTACAACCCTAGGAATGGTAAAATAGTTAGACAAAGGAAATGAGGATGATAACATGCTTGATAATGGAGAGCAAGTTTCTAACCTTTAACTAACATAAGCTTGACTAGATTTCTTCCAGTGGGGCAGAAAATTGTACCTTTGAACAGAACGTGGCCAGCCTCATTCCTTGTAAAAGGAAGGTGGTATTCTGTGGCATCTGGGAGGGAAAAAAAAGCATGTTTTATCCTTTCTTCAAATAATAAACTATGACAAACTATGACAAATAACAAAGTATACACGGAAACTATAAAGTTAGTGATGAAGAAGAAAATAATAGCTCCAGAGTACTCAGGTGTATGGTCTGGAAAAATAATCATGTTTTAGAAATCATTGAAAAGATACTCAATAAAAACAAGTGTTAACAAAGTGGTGAGAGTGAAGGCAAAGGCAAGTTGGAGCTGAGTGGGTCTGGGTTGAATGAGGTGACTGTCCTACAGTCTCTGGACTCTCCATCTCTCCATACTGCATCCTTCTGAACTTAAACCACAAGAACTTGCTGACTGACCATCTTCCCATAAAAGCTGATCCTTTGTTTGCTTTAATTAAAAGATTTTACTTAAGACTCATTTTGCCATTCCCAAATCACGGAAAACATCATGAGGTCAAGAAGTGAATCACTAAACAACACTGAAACACCAATGTGAGAAAACGTGTTGTCAAATCTATATTAGCAAGTGTTGTTGTTGTTAGGTGCCATCAAGTTGTGTCTGACTCATAGTGACCCTCATAGGGTTTTCAATGGCTGATTGTTTCAGGATTACTAGTAGATCCTAAGAATTCCCTCTGTTAGGTAATATTCAAAAGAAAAGAAATAGCTTGAATAAACACATAGAAATTCTTCATATAAAAAAGGCTTAGTACAAAGCAATTAAAAGGCATTTTTGGATATTAATGATGATGATATAATTTGACATGTTAAAATAAATCAACATCAACAAAAACTCCTTTATTTAAAATGAGGGAGAGAAAAGAGAGACATATTCGACTTGTGAGATTGAATAGAACATTGACAAAGTACTGCTTTCACATGTTTTTACACATTTCATGTTGATGGACTGTGTGCCAAAGTTAGTGCTTCTATAGAATGAACATAAGAATCATTGAAAGTTCACATTTGTTTATAAATGTTTCAATAAAGGGTTTTTCTAAATTAAAAGTATTTAGAGGAAGAAAGTGATTCCAGTTTGAAGCTGCTGTGAGGGGACAGGTTTACAATGACTCATAAGGTCATCATTCAGTTATATATGGTCCCTTGTTTGGGGCACCTAATAATGAGGTGAGATGCCATCTCTATAATGATGATCACCAGCCTGCCAGCCTTTCCTATTTTAATCTTTTTTTTCAAAAGATATCCATTCTATTTTTGTTATTGTTGTTATTGCTAGGTATGGTTGAGTAGGTGTACAACTCATACGGACCCTATGTACAACAGGTGAAACAGTATTAGTGCTTCGCTGCTATCCATAGGGTTTCTCAATAGTGGGTTGTTTTTTGGGCAGGGAGTGGGTTGCTGGGTCCATCTCCCAAGCCTACAGAATCTGGTGTTCCCAGGTGGTCTCCCATCCAAGTACTAACCAGGCCCAACCCTGCTTAGCTTTTGAGATCTGATGGGATTAGATGCCACAGTGGTGCAGCTGCAGGCAGTTCTGTCATTAGCATGATGTTTTATTACAGCAGCTCCTGGCAGAAAGTCCTCAACTATTCTTTTTTCCAGAGATTGTGACTATTTTTTCAAAAGGGTCAATATTTTCTAATGATTGGTGAATCTCTGTGTTAACATTCACAAATTCTGGTCACACTTTTTAAGTGACTATTTTACATTGCTTGAACTTTCATTTGAACCTAAAAAAAATTATAGCTAAGATATCGGCAGGTGAACCTCTCCCTTAGTCATGGGGTGGGCTATTATTTTTAGTCAACTAAAATATGTATAAAAATATATATACAATTTATTTTATCTTTATTGAAGGGCTTATTCTAGATCTTTAGTAAATAGATATGATATGAGTTTGCTTGTATATGTGCATATGTGTAAAATTTAAAAAAATTTTGGTCTTTTGAGACAGGGTCTCTTGCTAGGCTCCTTAGGCTGGTCTTGAATTTATGATCCTCTTGCTTTAGCCTCCCAAGTGCTAACATATTTTTTAATCTCATATTTTCAAAAATCATAATTTTAGTTAAAATATTAAATATTTTGGGGTAGTTGTCAGAACATCCTAGTACAGTGTGTCCTTACAATTGATTCAAGGTATGTTGAATTCTCACTTAATTTTTTTAATGCAACAATATTTATTTAGCACATCCCAAGTGCTAGTCACTGTGTTAGATTTTTGCAATACAAATGAGCACAAGATAAATACAGGTCCTGTTCTTTTGGAGCTCCTAGCCTATGGAAGGAATTGAACAGATAGATATATGGCCAACGGGCACAGAGTATGGTCAGCAGTGTGCTAGAGAAAGTGGACATTGTAGGAAGAGATAGAGGGTTCCCATCCAACCTTGGAAGTTTGGGGGAAAAAGATGGACAACTAAAATGAAATCTCAAAGATGAAAGAGAATTATCTGCATGAAGTGGAGCAGAAAGAAAAATCAAGAAAGCATTTTTGGACTCAAGAAGACCAAAGACCTCAAAAGAACAAGGCATCTTTTAGCACGTAGGCTAGGAGCAGGAGGGAGAAATGGTGAATGATAAGATTGAAAGACAAGTTGCAGCTCTATCAGGAGGACTCTGTAGGAACTGCCCATGCAAAGTTGGAAACAGTAGCACTGTGATTGCAAAGAAAGAGCTCAAAGGGCATAAGGCCAGAAAGAGAAAGACCAGTTACAGAGAAGTTTTAGAAAGTCAGCCGATAACATGATGATGACCAGAATCGAGGTGATGGCCATAGATATAAGACATACTGATTCAGGCCAGGCGTGGTGGCGCACGCCTGTAATCCCAGCGGATTGGGAGGCAGAGACAGGAGGATCACAAGTTCGAGACCAGAGGCAGTCTGAGTAATTTAGCGAGACCCTGTCTCAAAAAGTAAAAAAAATGGGCTGGAGGTACAGCTCAGTGGTCCAGCACTTGCAGAGCATGCAAGCGCAAGGCCCTGGGTTCAACTGCTAGTACCACACACACACACACACACACACACACACACACACACACACACAGACATACTGATTTAAGAGATGTGGAGAGATAGGATCACCAGGACTGGGTGGGTGAACTTTTAGCCAGAAAGGGAAATGAAGAGGACAGAGTTGGCATATGCTCAGAATGCCATGCAGAAATGAGCTCATCACCTTGAGTCAAACATTTAAATATCTTCTCAATGTGCTAATAAATTCTCCCAAGACCTATGTTTCCCACAGGCTGACCCCAATTCAGCACATGTCAACTCTTATCTTTTACAGATTGAGCATCCCTAATCTGAAAATTCAAAATCCAAAACTTTGAGTATGTTAAAATGGCGCCACAGAGGAAAATTCTACATCTGACTTCATGTGACCAATCTCTATCAAAATACAGGTACATTATAAATATTGCATAGAATTACCTGTAGACTGCTTGGGTAGGGTGTACATGAGGCATAAGTGACTTTTGTATTTAGTTTTGGGTCCCACACCCAAGAGAACTGGTTATACATATAAAAATATTCCAAAATCTGAAAAAAAAAAAAAAAAAACCAGAAACACTTCTGGTCCCATTCATTTTGAATAAGGGATATTCAATTTGAGTAAAATTCTCTCTCCTCATTGATCTTCTTTATAGACCAAAATGGTAAGCAAAGTACGCCAAGATTGTAAGGATCATTACTGTCCCTTAGAATTCATTGAAATGGTATTTGGTCTGTGGGGTTCCCTGCATCTTCCTTTGGGATCTGTGATTCTTCAACACACAGTAGAAGGAAGAGTAAAGCTGTGGTGATGTTCTGGGAAGACATGTTAAGATAATTCTGCCACAGAAGGAGATTTTTTTTAGTTATTATTATTTATTAGTGTTGATGATTGAACCCCAGGCCTCATGATCATCCATACTAAGCATGTACACTACTAGTAGGCTACCCTCCCTGAGCCAGAAAGAGCTTTCTGATTCCAACAATGACTAATAATAAAATGCCTTTTATATTTTCAATCACTAAATGAACATTGTCTGTTCAAGAGGGTCAACATGTAGCTATTTTCTCATATGAATTTTAAAGTATGTGCCCATTAGTCGCCTTAATATGAAGGGAGTCCCATAAATATTTGCTATTTCCCAGAAGCCAGATGAGTACATTTAAAATTAGAGGAAATTCCATCTGCAATGTTCCTTTTTTTCTCCTTAACACAAAAATCACTCCTATTTTTCCAAAAAGAAAACTTCATCTTTTTTATTGATTTTTTATTATTACTAATTTATCACCAAAAAGGTCATTATGAGAAAAGGCAAAAAGCTGAAAATAGAATTGGTGAGGGAAAAGCCAGTAACACTTAAATGGGATTCTGAGAACTGAAGCACATTTGAGGGGAAAACACTTTGATAACCAGCAGCCAGACTGATAAGCATGAAGTCTCAAACACATAATGGGTATTCTCTTTCTGCTGGGGTTTCTTGGGGCCCATTTACCTGGAACCAGAGCCTGAGGCAAGAAGGACACCCTGCAACAACCTTCCTTCTTCATGCTATTGTGGCTGCTTAAAAGATGCTCATTAATATAGTCATTAATTTAGAAAGCTTTTTTTTTAAAAACCACCACAGTGCCCACCATGGTTCTCAGCTATGGGAATGTGACACATCATAGGGGTAGACCCCTAGATTAGAAATTTTGTTTAATAATCAATGACACATCCTTTGTTGGCTTTGGACGCATATATGTACTAAGGAAATGATTACATCAGACATGTATCCAACAACCTAATTACTTATGAGCACACAGAGGCTTCTTAGGTGTACTTGATTCTCTTTTACCCTTAATGTTCACAACATTTAAAAGTTCTGAAACCTACTCTAAAGGGATACGATTTGCAACATTGGTGGAGCTGAAGGTGCTGTGGCAAAGACGTCAGATGCAACAGGGATATGAGTAGTGCTGACTCAGGTAAATGCAAATTCTTATTGGAAATTTCCTATTGCGCATTGACAAGCTGTACGTGGCTTCCCAGGACCATTGGACATTAAAATCCTTGTCTGCAAGTCTATTTTTTCCCCAAGTGACAGAATCACAACAAGCTCAGGGAGACAGGTGACTCCCTAATCCCAGCTCAATTTAGATCCATATTATAATGAACATCACCAATGCTGGCAGTTGCTGCTTCGGAACAAATTGTAAGCTCAGTATCACTCTCACTTTTATTTCAGTTTACACAAGACCTATGAGGAAACATGTAGAGACTCAGAGAGCTCAGAGGATTGTTTTTGTTGAGAATTTTTTCAAAAGCCAACTATGGCATCCAGTTCTCTTTCTTTTTCTCTTTTTTCTTTCATCATGTCACTACTGAAACACTGGCAAAATGAAACTAACTTAATTATTATAGGAACGGGGTGTGGGCTGGGACATGAACTTCTTTGGGGTAAAGAACTGTAGGAACTCTCTTCAAAGAGATCTAGGTAAACTTAATCACTTAATCCGGGAGGTGTTTCCTAAAAGGTTTCCTGGAACTTGAACTGGGCTATATGCGTGGGCTAACTGAGGTTTACAATGTATCTAGCCACCAGGACTGTCTCCAAAGAGCTTCTCATTTGAGATCAGATAGGTATGATCCAAGGAATAGAGTCATTGTGTGCACTTTTTTAGACTTGGCGTCTTTCTTTTTTTTTGGCTGGACATTATTTAATAATACATTAGAAGCTCAGTCATCACTCTTAGAATGGAAAGGGCTCCAATCAATCTGTACCATTAGCTCTTTCTCATGTTCGGTACTTCAAAGCCCGTGTTGATGAAATCACAATAGTCACATGAATAAAAATTGTCAATAAAACTATATGCTAAGTACTATTTTGTCAGAAGAATAAAAAACTTGATTTGCTTTATCCTATTTGTATTTTGTGGACTGTGTCTCATTTTGTCTTTAGTGATAACTATCTTTACAAATTTAGAAACCACCTGTATTAGTTGAATTCAAGTGCTGTGTGCATTAGAAAGTATTTTCAAAGTCCACTAACTTTCAGTAGGGTATCTACTCATTGGCTTTCAGTCTATGGTATTTTTAATTAGCATTTTCATTTTAGATATGAGTTTTATTACCATCATTACATTGCCAGCTTCTTAAAGGCAGGTTCTATGACTTGATTTTCTCTGGATCTCCTGCACCTGGCCATGTTCAACTCTATTTGATAACTATGTGCTGTTAGGAAAAGTTGAAAAATTTTGAATCTGTGTAGTTCTATAAATAGGTCAATAGATGGAGGTAAGAGGAGACAGAAAGAAAAATGATAAAAATTGGAGTGTCCTGAATTTCTATTGCTTTAATCTTGCTTACTTCTCCCAGGCCCAGTGGAAGTCTTGTCTTGGTCAAATTGGGAAAACACATTTAAATGTTCAAGTAGACAAAATGTTTTTTTAGGCTCTAGAATGGAAATGCCATGAGGAGTTTTGCTTATTTTGTTCATTGTATCTGCAGTGGCTAGAATGGAAACTCCATGAGTAGTTTTACTTATTTTGTTCATTGTATCTGCAGTGGCTCCATGAATATTTGTTGAACAAGTTCATAAGATTGAAGCAGGAATCTTTCATTGAACCCCTAAAGAATCATATAAAGCAATACTTCCCATCACAGAATGTCTGATGGAGTATAAAGGCTTTGAAGATAATCTGAGGTAATTTTGTTATTTTACAAAGACAGAAACTGAGTCAACACGGGAAGGAAAGTCTAGGTCTCAAAAGCCTTAGATCATTCCAGTAATTCAGTTTTCTCTTCACATAAAACTTAACATAATAAAGAAACAGCTCTCATAAAATTGGCTTCCACAAACTGAAGACTTATGCCAGCCAGAGTAGGCAGAATCATGTCCTAGGACACAGGAAAAAAGAAAAAAGTAAAAGAAGGAGATTGAGAGACAGAATTGAAGCATCTCATTAGGTAATCTGAATTTATGAGCTTCTATGATTTGCACTAATGACATTTTAGCCTATGATTCTCCTACTTGACACTGATAATGTTAAAAAAGGATTGGTGACAAGTAGCTAATTTCATTTGGGGTGAAGGGAAGATGTTTATTCTTAGTTGCTTTACCTCTCAGCCTCTCAGACTTCTTGTTTTCTTGTTAAAAAAAAAAAAGGAAAGAAAAGAAAAGAAAAGATCCTATCAAAGGGCACCAAAATGCTTTCCCTTAACACAAGAGAGTAAATTCATAGGCTGTTACTCTGTAAATTTGGAATCAATAAACTCTAGTATAAATGGAGGAGAATAACAATTGTAATAGTTACCTACTGTTTACTCAATTTAATCAAAGGGCTGCTGAGATTAAGGCCTTCTGGAAATACCATTAGGTTACTTGGGTAATTTTCAAATCCCATCAGATATAAAATGTAGGCAAAACAAAGCAATCTAGATTTGTCAACAAACCATAAGGTAAAATGGAAATACAAAAGAAGATAGTGGTCTTAGACTGAGTTTCTGTATTCCACTGAAATCTTTAATTTCCGTTTTTCCCTCTGAAAGTACATCTTCATATTGGAACCACTGGTTTGGAAAAAAAAAGAGAAACAAAAAACAATATGTGTTTGTGTTTATTTAGCATTCTCCAAGGGACTAGAGTATAGCTCCATTGGTACAGTTCTTCTCTGTGCTCTGAGACCCTGGGTTCAATCCCCAGCATTGCAAAAAATGGGAGAAGGATATGGCAGCCAACTCCTGAAACCATCAGCCATTGGAAACCCTATGAATAGCAAAGAAGCCCTGAAATAGTATCAGGCATAGCATAGTATTGGGGAATGTTTCGTTCTCCTGTACCTTGGGTCACTATGATTCGGACTCCACTCGATGGCACCCAATAGCAACAACAACAATAGCAGTGTCCTCCAAGGTTATGGTAGAGATTCCAGCTGCTTGACCATACTGTTAATCAGCACCCCCGAGTTGGGTCAGTAGAACAAACTAGAATGGCAAAGCTATGGACCAAACCTCAGGCTCTGTTAGCTCATGAGCAGACAGATACCTGTGAGGCCCAGCCTGACCCATGAGCAGGTTAGTCTCCACTTCTGTGCTCAGAGAATCACTTCTACCCTTCAAGGTCATTACCAGTGTGTTCATTATATTTACTACTTTTTGTCACTACTTGTCACTACTACTTACAGCATCACTTATAGTTTATAACACACTTCCTATGATTCCCAACCTGTAGACTATGACAAACAAGCATTATTATCTTACCCTTCCAGATAAAGAAGGTGAAGCTTCACATTCACATCACATGCCCACATCAGATCGTTTGCCAACAGTTGACATGTAATCTAGAAATCTTTGCTCTGTCCCTTAACGTCCCTAAAGTGCTGTGGATGATTCTGTAGACTGATAGCACTTGATGGACCAAGGCATTACTGGATTGTGTCTAAAGCAAGATACGTTGGTAGAGTCAAAAGGTAGCAAACACAAGCTCTGAATTTGCAATTTATTCTCTCTCGTTTTGGACTTGAGCCCAGTAGTTTCCTAGTCCAACTGTCCATCTGAAATACCTCAGGGAGTAAATATATAGATAGATTCCTGCGACCACTTCAACCTTCTATCTCTGTGGCTGGGACCTAAAATCTATATTTTTACGTACTGTTGTAAAAATTTTCTGATACAGCTAGTTGAGCAACTAAGAATCTCTAAGATCCTTTCAATTCTACCATTCTGTTTTGTGGGTTTACTACTCACTAGGTAATGGGCCCCCCCATGTGTCTGTCAGTTTGTCATGCTGTGGGAGCTGGTGTGTTGCTGTGATGCTGAAAGCTATGCCACCAACATTTCAAATACTAGCAGGGCCACCCATGATGAACAGGTTTCAGCTGAGCTTCCAGACTAAGATGAGAGAGAAGGATCCAGCAGCCCACTCCCAAAACAATTAGCCATCGAAAATCCTTTGAATAGCAGAGAAGCACTGTCAAATATAGTGTCCGAAAATCAGACCTCCCCCCACCCCAGGCTGGAAGGCATTCAAAAAACAACTGGGGAAGAGCTGCCTCCTCAAAGTAAAGTTGACCCTAATGACAGGGGAATGGAATAAAGCTCCTGGGACCTCCCTTTGCTGATGTGGTATGACTCAAAATGAGAAGAAACATAATGGCTACAACAATGGTTCAAACATAAAAAGATGGTGTGCATGGCACAGTGTGGGGAGTGTTTCATTCTGTTGTACTTAGGGTCACTATGAGTCAGATCTGATTTGAGGGCACCTAACAACAGCAAGGTAGTAGACATACCTGCCGAAAGTGACCAGCAAGGGTGCAGACCATCTGCCCTGGAAGAGGAGGGGGTCATGTGTGAGCTAAATTTAGGGAACAGGGTTTTCTCATCTATACAGGGGGTTAAAAAAAAAGCACTTCCTGACATGTCTAGGAAAAATTTAGAAGTATGGTTGGACCAAAACACATGCTATATGGAAGGAGATGAATAAGAGTAGAAAAGGACACAAACATGTATAATACAGTGGCTATTTTTCTCTGAGCTCTGGTCAAATGAGAGGTCCTTTTGTGTACATCTTTACTGTTTGTTTATTTTGAGACAGAGTCTTGTTTGTGGCTCAGGCTGGCCTCCAACTGTAAGTCCTCCTGCTTAAAGGCCTGTGCCACCACACCCAGATCTTTTGTGCTTATCTTTAAGAGCTATCTTCTTCATTACTCAGAAGTTTTCTAATGGAGGAATAACAACATCAACAAGAAAAGCCCCTACATTTTAGAACATCCTCATTATCACTAACTGGAAAACAAATCACATCAGCTCAGCCTGGGAGCAAAAAAGATAGAACGTCATTTGAGACAAAAGTAGGTTTCCTTCTAATCAGAAATTTTTGTTTTAGAACATTGACTATTATCTTCAGAATAACAATTTTCCTTGAAAAAAAAGTGCTGGCTGTCACATGCATTTGCCTCTGATTTATGGTCCCAGAGGTATTCCCTATTCCAGTGTGGAAGGATGAGTCCTATTCTTCTTATAGGAGCTCAGAGGGAAAGTTTATGAATTTTAGTTTCCATTTAGATACTTCTCAGTGCTAAATCTCAAGGTAAGTTTGCAGATGGGAAGGAGGAGGATACAGGAGGAAGTTTGGTGGCACATTACCCCTGCCAGGTATGTCCAGATAGTCCTCTGGTGGCTACCTTGGTGACTGGTATGGGGGAAAAAATCACCTGTTCCTTGCCCCTTCTCTCATTCTGATGGAAGTGCAGTTTTACTTTTGAGTTCCACATGATTTTAATCTCATTGCAGTATGTGGTCTTTTGACATGAGTGTTTACCTCAAGTTTTTATTTTTTCTTTTAAATCTATAAACTCTTTGATTCTATCCATGTGAGTTTCACGAGGGCACTGTGTCCTCTGCTTATTTACTGCTCAGTTTCTAGTGCCCAGAACATCGTATGGGACAGATTCAAGAAGTACTTGTGGGATGAATCATTGGCCATCATGACTTGGGCTTCTTCTCCACGCCAAAAGAGTTCCACTGGCTTACAGATGCAGGTTTTTAGGTCAAGCTGCAATCACTCTGTAACCCAAGTCTATTCCTTGTTAGCCTGGCGTATAAAACATAGGTGGCAGCTGGGTGTGATGGTGCCTACTTGGAGTCCTAGCACTTGGGAGGCTGAGGCAGGAGGATTGCAAGTTCAAGGCCAGGCTAGGCTACATGAGAAATCTTATCTCAAAATAAGAAAAAAGAAAAACAAAACTTAGGTGGCAAATATGAATATTATTACAGATAAATGAAACAGAATCTTGAGATGCCTTTATCCAAATGGATTTGCATGCTTTAATCTTATCTCTTAGTAGAGAGGACCTCTCAATGGTGGGAGTTCTGAGAATCTTGGAGAGCCCAGGTTGGCATTATATCCTACACAGTTTCTATTTTCCTCAAATACCTTCTTTTAAATAAGATCCATCTCCATCACTATGAAAGGCATTATCTTCTGAACCCAGAAAAGCACAATGATATTTTGGTTTCACACAGGTTTATGAAAAATTATTAACTATTATAAAAATGCTAATTGTTACAGTTATATATTGCCTAATAGATCCACCTTCCTTTTCTATTTATTTTTTCTCTCAGAACTGGATTGTGCTGCTACTAACTTCTTCACCTTGAACAATATTTATTCTCTTTAAATTTCATTTTTCATGTGTAAAAATGGAAATGATAATAAAACTACTTCATAGGGCTTTAGTGAAAATTACCAAGATAATTCATGCAAAGCTTCTAGAATAGTATATTACGAATTATAAGAATTTATAGTTAATTTATGGCTATCATCATTAGCATCC
>VMDO01018222.1:0-42728 GCA_007922755.1 Pedetes capensis
TATATATATATATATATGTATGTATATATATGGGCTGGAATTTAGCTCAGTAGGTAGAGACCTGCACTGCAGCCTCTGAGGTTCCAAGTTCGATTCCCAGCACCGTAAAAATGGGAGAAGGATGTGGCAATCCACTCCCAAGGCAATCCCGAAACATTTAGCCATTACAGCCATTAAAAACCCTATGAGGGTCGCTATGAGTTGGATACCAACTGGATGGCACCAAACAACAACAACAACAACACACACACACACACACACACACACACACATATGTGTGTGTGTGTGTGTGTGTGTATGTAAATTTGTACCACTCTGGTGTCCAATCTCAACAGATCTCAGACTCTAAGCAGGGTCCTGCCTGGTTACTCCTTGGGTGGGAGACCACCAGGGAATACCAGGTCCTATAGGCTACAGAGAAGGAGCCAGCAGTCCAATCCTGAAACAATCAGCCATTAAAAACCCTATGAATAGCACAGAAGCACTGACATAGTGCCTGGCATACTTACACACACATACACACCAAAAAAAAAAAACAAAAACAAAACACACAGACACACAGCTGAGGACACGGCTCAGTGATAGACCCATTGCCTAGCACATGTGAGGCCCCGGGTTTGACTCCTCACTACCAAAACAAAACCAAAAACCAAAAACCAAACACACCAACATCCATTTAAAATCATTCTGCAGATGATCCTGTGAAGTCCCTTAAGTTAATAATCATAATGACTCAATTTAAATGAGCAACTTATTGAGTAACTGTGCAATTTTCTAAAATGAAGACTGACCTCTCTGATGAATACAGAAGAAAACTCTTCTCCTTACATTTCAGGTTCAGAGGCCACTTTTAACTTTTTCACCAAACTTTTATGATAATTTGGAGCTGTGATTCTATAAATAATGGCTTCCTTTTGCTTGCCTGTTTTGAAATTCAAAACATGTGGAATTCAAATCTGTTCAAATCTCAACATGCCCTCATGATCACTGATTAGTGTAAAGAAGGCACAGCCCCTTACCTGAACAAATTAGTGGTTTATTTTACTTTGGAATAAAAACAGAAGTTGCCTTTATTAAAGCACACACCACCACACCCACCTTGAGTTTATGTCGCATTTTCCACATCAGCACTCTTCAGTATTATTATTATTTGCTATTATTGTTGTTGTTGTTGTTATTTGAGGTTGAACCCAGGGCCTCTCGCCTGCATGCTCTGCAAGTGCCGGACCACTGAGCTGTGCCCCGAGACCATTTTTTTTGACTTTTTGAGACAGGGTCTCGCTAAGTTACACAGACTGCCTCTGGTCTCGAACTTGCGATCCTCCTGCCTCCGCCTCCCGAGCCATTGGAATGACAGGGATGCGCCACTGCATCCGGATCTCTCTTCAGTATTATTGAGCAGTAATTTACTTGTATATGCTAAAGTACACAAAATGTATTTTCGTTCTTAGTGGAGGTACGTTTGTCGTTACCCTTGAACTGCCTCAATCTCACTCAATTGCTATTCCAAGGCCCCAAACTTTTACCTGTCAATTAGACAGGCGCTGTCCAGAGGACAGAGAGAGGGCGCAGAGACACACAGGAATGAACCAAGGCCTCTCCTGGGCAGGAATGACGAGGCCCCAGGACAAAGCGTGGCTGTCAGGGATATAGAGAAAGAGGGGCCTGATTTTGTTGGTCATCTCCACTGATGGGGATGAATCGGTCTCAGGAGCCAAAGGCAGAGCGAGTTGCCCAGGGGCAGTGTGCAAGCTGGGGAGCGCTGCGTGGGGTGGGGAGGAGCAGAGCGTGAGCCCTTGCATTGGGTGGCCGGCTGGGGTTCTGACAGGAAGATGCTGGGGGCGAGGCTGGCAGAAAGGCTGCGTGGGCACTGGGAGGTAAGCAGGGGGTCCTGGGTGAGGACGGGGGCAGGGAGTGGAGGACATAGATGAAAAGTTTCACTCTGACAGGCAAACAGTGACAGGAAGGGGCAGAGGAAAAACCAGGCCCTTGTGAGGGGGAGGAGGGACTTATTTCAGAAAGAAAGGGGGGAGGGGAGGCTGGCAGGGAAGGAGAGAGAGGGCAAATGCTGTGGCAAGGAGCTGGGGGGTGGCTTCAGGAGCCCCCGGGGCAGAGCCCCCTCCACGGTAGGAAGACACAGGAAGGCCAAGAGCAGGGAGCTCTGGAGGCGGCTGGAGGAGTGGGCGCTACAGAGCCTTGAGGGGCCTGCCTGGGTGCAGAGGCAGGGGGTGGGGCTTTCATGCTGGCAACACCTGGAAGCTATTGTGGCTGAGCTCCATGGGGGTCTCTGGCTTCCACTTCGCTTCTGAAGGTTGTTAACATGTTGACTTTAATCTATAAGGATGCGTAGGGCCTGGGATTTTGTGAACATAAATTGTTTTCCTCTTTCTACAAAACTGCCATGATTAAAATCATGTGAGGGGGCTGCTAATGGTCCCCAGTGTCCTAGAAGTTTTCCATGAAGGCCCTGTCTTCAATTCTCGCCCTCTCCACTCACCAACTTCACTCACCTCCCAAAGACCACAGGGCAACTTTCACTGGCATCCCAGAGGCCAATCTTCCCCTTGCCTTTGGTAGTTACTGCCTGTGCTCAGGGAAATGACTGTTGGTCTTTTAGCTCCATTTCCCCCAGGGCGGTAGCTTCCCCAGGGTGATTCCTGAACTCCTGGCCTCACCTGCAGGGATGCAGCAGGTCTGGCCTGGGGCCCAAGAATCTGCATTTGCAGTGAGGCCTCCAGCAATGCTGAGGCTCCTAGTCTGGGGCACCGTGATGCCAGCACCTCAGTTTTTCCCCAGGATTCTTCAGGAAGCGGGCTTACACCAGCAGACCTTGTGATCTGTGAAAGGGGGTCAGAATCCACAATGCTCCACGGCTCAGAATTCACGCCCCGCTGTACTCTCTGTGCTCATGGGCGCAAGTACTCTGAATGGACATGGGGGTGAGTGTGCACATGCACGCCCAGGCACAGATCCATCCACTGTCAGGGCTTTCCCAAAATATATTAGAGGTTTAGGAATGGCCCCTTTGTGATGTTTCTCCCCCAGTAAAGCTAAGGAAACATTTGGGGTGTGGAAATATGCACTGTTCATAATCTGTGGAAAGTGTGGATAACGCTTAAGAACACTTGCTCAGGGCTGGGATTTAGCTCAGTTGGTAGAGCGCTGCTCTGCAGTCTCTGAGGTCCTGAGTTCAATTCCCAGCACTGCAAAAATGGGAGACGGGCCTGGCAATCCACTCCCAAGGCAATCCTGAAACAGCCAGCCATTGAAAACCCTATGAGGGTCGCTATGAGTCGGATTCAACTAGACAGCACCTAACAACAACAACAACACTTGCTCAAGAGTGTGAATTGGCCAATAAGAACGGGCTACTCCATGCCATGGGGCTGGGGTTTAGCTCAGAGAATGGCTCTGCACTAAGGACCCAGGCTCAGGCCCCAGCACCACAGAAACGGGAGAAGGACCTGGCAATCCACTCCCAAAGCAATCCTGAAACAATCAGCCATGGAAAACCCTATGAGGGTCACTACGAGTTGCACTCAACTAGATGGCACCCAACAACAACAACATTCCATGCCACATCCAGGCCAATGAAGGACACAAGTGAGGTGATGTCCTGGGCAAAGCTGACCTCCCAGGACCTTCTGAATGGCGCATGCTAAGCCCACATGCAACTGCACACAGGAGGGACAGGTGGGGTGGGACACACTGCTGAAAGGGACATCCAGCCAAGGAAGGGCATTGTGGGGACATCTGTCTCCTCTGTGACGTTGTCATGGAGTATAATCCCAGCGTGTACACGCGGCCCCCGTGAAAGCGCCTTCCTGTCTAGGGCGCCCTGGGCAGGTGTGGCTCCAGTCCTCTGGGTGGTGAGGGGAGAGTAAGGGCCGTGCCGGGCCCCTTGCTCCTCTTGGCCTGGGGGCCTGAACCTCCGCAGCCTCTCCACTCCCTGTGGCTCACCTGCCCTCAGCAGACTCAGCATCAGTGTAAGGAGTAACCCTGTGTGTGTAAGGAATAGGAATAAGGATAGAAATTAATTGTGTGAAATAGGAATAAAACATGCACTATGGAATGCTGTGATAGGAATAGAAATCAAGTGTGTGAGAGACATAAGTATGAAATGGCACCCCATAAGATGATGTAACCTGAGCCCCCCTGGGACTGCCCCTGGGGAGAGTGAAATGTGTGCATGAGAGTGATAAAGTTAGACCCTTGGCACCCGATAACCACACGGCACAGTGACATCGCCTGCAGCTGTAGCCCTGTGGCATCCGATCCCATCAGATCTCGGAAGCTAAGCAGGGTCGGGCCTGGTTAGTACCTGGATGGGAGACCGCCTGGGAACACCAGAAGCTGTAGGCTTGGGAGAAGGACCTGGCAACCCCCTCCCCAAAATCAATCTGCCATTGAAAACCCTATGAACAGCAGAAAAGCACTGACAATAGTGTTTCCCCTGTTGTACAGAGGGTTGCTATGAGTCGGATACCGACTCAACGGCACCTAACAACAACAACAACAACAACAACAAATAGTGACATCAATGCAAGATAACCAGATGGGGCATGGACTCCATAAGAACTGTATAAAAAGAGAAGAGACCTGATAGCAGATGGGCTTCTTCCACTCTGAGCGATGACAGACTCCACGTCACGCTGAGCCCCCCACAAACAGAGGAACCGCTGCCATGTCGCCACCACTGTCAGCGTCATGAGAAGAAGAACATCGGCATGGAAGGCCGAGGACACCGCTCAACTGGACAGATCTCGAGGCTTACCTGCGTCATCAGGTGCGACTGCAGAGGTGCCAGGTATCGTTGTGCTAGGGTGAGTGTGTGTGCGAACTAACCCTGTGTGTAGCAATAAAGGTCTCCTGCCGGTGACGATATCTGGTCCTCTTATTCCCAGCCTCACCTTAAGTGAGGGAGAGATTTCGCTGGAGACAATCAGAAAGCCAGAGGATGAGGGAAGGATGGACCGGCCCAGGGCCCAGGGGACACCTGGCACTCGGCTTGCCTGTAAGCCATCTTCTGTGCTGCTGATTGATGCTGTACAGGACCTCGGAGGCTCCCCTAAAACACACGCCTGTGTGCTGAGCACCAGGGCACGGGGCACACCCCACACTGAAGAAGCCCGAAGGACGGAGAGCCTGTTGAACTTCCTCACTCCACAGAGGACGGAGCAGAAGTCAGGATCCACACTGCATTCTCTCCCCACATCACCCACCACAACGGGTCCCCCTGTCCCTGGTCTGTGCCCAGATATCCACACCTGAACTCCAGAAGACTGTGGTGTCCCATGGTTGGGCTATCAGGAAGCAAGTTTGGGTTATGCTTTAGGAAACAATTATTGTTGTTGTTGTTGTTAGGTGCTGTCTAGTCAGTATCTGACTCATAGTGACCCTCATAGGGTTTTCAATGGCAGATTGTTTCGGGATTGCCTTGGGAGTGGGTTGCCAGGTCCTTCTCCCATTTTTGCAGTGCTGGGAATTGAACTCGGGACCTCAGAGGAAACAATTACTCTTAGTTAATCCAGGACCTATAGTCTGGATTGACAGGAGACCAGAAAATCCTTACTTGGCTCAAGAACCTGAAATCTGAGCTCCCAGGCTCCCAAGGGCATTTTAACTTCTTCTACATCCCTGGTTTTGTCCTTCAATTTTGGTCTGGCTCCTATCAGACCGGGTCTCCCTCGGGATTTCCCTCTGAGTCCTTCGAAGCTTCTCTGTTTTTTTGTTACTGCTGAGAACACTGGGCTTCCCCCGGACCAACCGTGCAATAGCTTAATCTGTTGGACAAACAGCAAGAACTGAAGATGGAGTGAAAGAAACCACATTCAGGTCCTCCTGTGATGTCTGTCTTTTTATTTTTCAAAGGATCTTTCTTGGGTCCTTACCCAGAGGGTTTTGCTTAAAATATGCATGCTATTTACATACTCAAGGTCTTGGGCTCTGCGTCTACCCAGATCTAAAGCATAAAGTATTTGTACTTGATATCAGCCTTCCTGCTTTTCCGGCCTTCAGAGTCTGGGATTTACAGCATTATCCTCAGGCCCCTGCCTTTGCAATAGGACTGAATTATACCACTGGTTCCCCTGGTGCCCTGGCTATGAATAACAAACTTCCCAGTCTCTATAACACATGAGACAATCTCTGGTATAAAAATCACATATGTCTCTATTTGTGGATATATATCAGGCTACACATATATGTATATAGCTCTCTTTTGGTTCAGCTTCTCTGGAGAACCGTGACTCATGCACCATATAAACAATGTTGTTGTTAGGTGCCGTCGAGTTGTGTCCTATTCATAGCGACCCTCATAGGGTTTTCAATGGCAGATTGTTTTGGGATTGCCTTGGGAGTGGGTTGCCATGTCCTTCTTCCATTTTTGTGGTGCTGGGAATCAAACTCAGGACCTCAGAGACTGCAGAGCGGCGCTCTACCAACTGAGCTAAATCCCAGCCCCATATAAACAATAGTAGATATAAAAGTGAATTTAAATGTCTCTCTCTCTATTCTCAATTGTATAAATATTCTGAGCAGATGAAATCATATGCCAACAGCCACATGTCCTATGGTATCTGGGTTTTCCCAGGTCTGCTTTTACAGCAGGTTGTGGACAATTGTGCCCTCAGATGAGTCCCACATGATGGAAGAGGGTCTCCTCAGCCACTGGGCCAAACAGTTTTTGGAGACTCAGGTTTGATATTTCTGACTCATGGGACATTCATGAGGCATTTTCTCATCACTGTTTACAATCACTTAACTGTCAGAAAGAAAAATCACATAGTCCATGTGAACACCAAACTCATGCTGGCCGATTTTCTAAGATAATCTATATTAATAGATAAGAGAGGGCAAGGCTATGAATTTCAAAGGCTAAAGTCAGAAATTCAGAGACAACAATCTATTAACTATGGAAAAAAGAATCCCGGACACAGGAGGGGGTGCGTTTTATGAGCAATGTGCATAGGAACTCCATTTATCTTTTTACAGAAACCAGCTCTGGCCAGTTCCTCGGAATCACTTAAAAATCTTCATGTTTTGCCAAAGTACCTGAAAGAGGAGAGTATTCATTCTTAATGACTATGATTTTATCAAAGAACCTCTAAGTTTTCAACAGCTCTAACTGTAAAATGAGTTCCAGCTGTCTTATCCTTCTTTCATAAAGAAAAACAAGAAAATCAAACAAACCCAGTATGCAAACTCTGCAGAAAACCGGATGCTGTTCCACAGATAGCTGCAGGAGCTTCATGAGCAGCTCAGATCATTTTCATCAAGAGGGCTAAACAGGATCCGAGTGCAGCGAACGTGCCTTCCAGAACCTCAGAGTCAGAGGAGGGAAGAAAACTCTAGGAAAGCATGGCACATGCGTTCCTGGGAGGTGTTCACGTTCTGAATGAAGGTAGGTTTTAGGGACTGCTTTGCCAGGCATGACCACTCTGAACACAGAGCACCCTGCCATGCACCGGGGCTCACGTGGTGGTGATGATGGCCATTCATGATAACCGTTCCCCATGTCAGATAAGGAGCAGATGCTCTGCTTAACAGAGAACTGGCTCAACTACCCAGGGTCCCTGCCAGCACCAACCAGTCAGAACTGACAGAAGATGTTGTATTCGTTAGCTTTTCTCCTGTTATCATGCAATCCGTAGGGGCTGAGGGTTAGCTCAGTTGGTAGAGTGATGTTTTTCCCTCCCTGAGGCTCTTGGGTTCAATCCCCAGCCCTGCAAAAATGGGAGAAAGACTTCACAGCCCACTCCCCAAACAATCCTGAAGCAATCATCCATCGAATACCCTATGAATAGCAGAGAAGCACTGATATAGTGCCGGGCATGGCACAGTGTTGGGGAGTGTTCCATTCTGTTGTACGTAGGGTCGCTATGAGTCAGAACCAACTTGATATCACTTTGTTGTTGTTGTTGTTGTTGTTGTTGTTGTTGTTGTTGTTGTCAGGTGCCCTCGAGTCGAGTCCAACTCGTAGTGACCCTCATAGCATTTTCAGTGGCTGACTGTTTCAGGATTGCCTTGGGAGTGGGTTGCCATGTCCGTCTCCCATTTTGTGGTGCTGGGAATCGAACTCAGGACCTCAGAGACTACAGAGCAGCGCTCTACCAACTGAGCTAAATCCTAGCCCTGATATCACCTAACGATAATGAAATCCCTAAGGTAGGTGGCTTTGTGGAGAAAAGAGGTTTAGTTAGCGCAGAGGTAGGGAAGCACATGTGTATCTCTGCCTGGCTTCTCTCCCCCTATAGAGCCACTGGGAGTCAGTCATGAGGGCGCCATTGTAATAACTGGACCTAATCTAACCTCTTCCCAAAGCCTGGCTTCTGAACACCATGCTGGGCTCAAGCTTCCATTCTTTTAATACAATTAACATAAAACTTTGGGGATTAACCCCTGCATGAGTTTGGAGGGGCAGCCTTATCCAAACCATATCAGAAGTGCTGCCATGGTGCTTATGACCCACTTTTTAGTTCTGAGTTTGCAGACCTGAAGCTCTGAGTCCACAAGTATGGCCACCATACTTGGAGAGGAGCTGGCCATGGCCACCAGGAGAACATAGGAGGGGAAGGGGCCAGGACAGATATTGGACCTCAGGACTCTGCTGAGGGATGTTTGCTGAGACTGGAGAGGCTCTGGGACTGAGCAAGAACACAGGCTCCTTAGGAAGAGCTGAGTTTCCTTGTTTTAGCCTAAACCTTGGAGCACACTTGAAGAACTGGACAGGTGGACATGACCCAGCTCAGACCCCCTGTGGAAATTACTGCCCTTTCCAGACAAGACACAGCCTTTCTTTCTTCCCTTCTCCTTTTTTTGGGGGGGGGGAGTGGATAAGCAGAATTGGAGAGGTAAGTGCATTTTGCAATTTATCAGGGACTTGGATAAGGACAGAGAAGTTGTTTGTAGTAGATTGTAGGGCACTGCCTAGAGAGGCAGTTTGCCCCTGGGCCTATGTAGGCCCCTTGGAGGACTGAGGTTTGTTCCCCAGGCAGTCACCTTTGCCCTACATCTGGGAACTCAGGGTTGTCGAGGTCTCCAAAATGGCACTGGCATCTATTCCCTTGCCTCAGTCCCCTCAACACCGATTGGCTGTTTCCAAACCCCTGAATGGCTCCTGATTGGACCATTCTGAAACCACCCCTGATTGGCTACTTTTACAAAACCAAATTTGAATATCTCCTCTGATTGGCCGAAACCCATATGGGGTGACTGTCTCTGATTGGTCAGTCCCTGGCGAGCCCCAGAAGAGTACATAAGGGCAGTACATGGAGCAGTCTGGGTCCATTCCATCGACTGGAACAGACAAGGAAACAATAAAGAGCTGTTGGAGCAGAGCACTCAGAGTGTTCATTAGGAAGAAAAGTAGCAAGGAGACGCTGAGGGCAGAAGCCCCTGAGCCTGCCTTTCTCAAGGTTTCTCAGAGCAGCCGTGGGCATAAGCCTCCTTTCCGGGAGGCGCGGCTCCTGGGTGCCAGGCTCCCCCTCACCAGACGATGGGTCTTTGGCCGCCGGTTCCCTCTTACAGCCGGAGTGAGTCCAGCATGCAGGGTGATGCCCCACAGTAGATCAGTTCAAAGGTGACCAAAGGCAAGGAGGAAAGAACCAGAATTATTTCAAGTTGATCTCTTGACAGTCACTCTCCAGGACAGCTTTTAAAGAGGGAGATGCACTCACTCATTCTACTTCAGAATGTTCTAGAACACAAAGTGAGAACGGGGTGGGGAAGGGGGTCATCTAGTTTGAAGGCGCTCCTGTGAAACACATCTAGAGGTTGCAGCCATGTAGCCGAGTCACAGGAACCAAAAAGGCTCTGCTGCTCTCGTGGGGCTGACTCGCTAACGCCACTCCTCCAGGCTGTGCACCCAAGGTGCCACCTCACTGGGGTTCTTCCTGCACCATGGTCCTGCGTTCTCTTGGTTCCTTTCACAAAACATGGCCTACACTGTCAGGCACAGGCCCTCCAGACAGAACGTGCTTATGTAGACTGGGCAGGTATTATTCCTGGTGAATTTCATAAACTCAGACCCCAGCCTAGTGCCTTACATGTGGAAGAAACGATTGCTGCCTTGAAACACTCAATACCTAGGCTGTGATATACAGCTGTACAATAACTCCATTGGCTATAACACTAGAAAGTTCTAAGTAGTTCTCATGTAAAGCCACAACCAAGTTGATATTTCACTTCTCCATTCAGAGACAGAAGGAATCAAACCCAAGTCTCTTGGATTTCCCCAAAGGGCTTTAAGAAGTTCCAGGCTCAGATCCACTGGCTGACTAAAAAAGTACATGAAGGAATGAATGAATGATTTGATATTAACAAAACAAGGGCAAGTTTCTTAATGATTTCATTCCTTCTCCCAAATCAGATTCTTATATTAATTAAAGCTTAAACCCTGGAAATATTTATAGATGACAGAGAGAATATTACATGAAAAGTAGTTGTTGTTGTTGTTAGGTGTCATTGAGTTGTATCAGACTCATAGTGACCCTTATAGGGTTTTCAATGGCTGATTGTTTCAGGATTGCCTTGGGAGTGGGTTGCCATGTCCTTCTCCCATTCTTGTGGTGCTGGCAGTCGAACTTGGGACCTCAGAGACGGCAGAGCAGTGCTCTACCAATTGAGCTAAATCCCAGCCCTAAAAATAGGAGAAGTTAGATTAAAAGCCAGTTCAAAACTCTGTTGGACAAACTTGAATCGTGAATTAGATGAACATTTGCATTTGAAAGCAAAGCCAATCCCTAGAAAGTACACGGTATAAATTGGAGAGTTCAATAGAACACCCCAGGACAAACTGAAACCACCATTTCAAATTGGCAATGAGACAGAAGTTTATAATTACTTATTTGAAACACACTGGACCAACTGAATCACAGGCACTGAGGTTTAAAAGTCACAGCACATGTAATTCGGAGAAAAGGTTCACGTTCTTATGGGATGAGCAGGGGCCCACTGAAGTCATTACCAAATATAAACGTCTCCATTCCAGCAGTGGATGCAATCAGCTAAGCATGCTTCTGACTCCCCTCTGGCCATGGGAGTTCCTGGCTCTATTGCAACATCATAGAGATGCACTGAGAACCCAAGCAGGGCCCAGCGCAGCAGGAATATTTAGAGAAAAATATGATCATACCGTAAACGCAAAAGGCAGGAAGAAGGAGCAAAGAAGTTGTCAGAAAAGAAAGCAGAAGGTGGCAGCTGCCCATTTCCTGCCATGTCAGGAAATCCTTCTCCTGTGAGGCTGGCAGGCCTCTTACACCTGAGGACGGAAGGGGCTCCCTGGACACCCAAGTGTGCTGCTTCCTCCTGATGCTGCCTGGTGCTTCCTGAATGGAGTGAGACAGGGGGACGCCTCCAGGTGTCCTCGCCCAGGTCTCTCCCCACTAACTGCCCATTACAGAACACAAAGGCACAGGAGACCATTAAGGAAATGTCACTTTAAAAGTTCCAAATGCAGCACATTGGGAAGTCTCTTCAAACCAAGACCTCAGAAGTACAGAATATGCAGATACAATGACAATGGTTCTAATATTTCTCTTTCCCTTTGAAAACCAGGTCAAGAATTATGAAGTGATACATAGATCTAAGCCATTCAGAAATGAGAACAGCCAGGCGCTATGGCACGCTCCTAAAATCTCAGGCGAGGCCAAGGGAGGCTGCAGCAAGAGGATTGTGAGTTCAAGGGCGGAGGCAGCCTGCACAACTCAGTGTGACCTTGTCTCAAAGTCAAAAATGAAAAAGGGGCAGCGGGTACTGCTCAGTGGTAGAGCACTCGCCTAGCATGCCCAAAGCCTTGGATTCAACCCTCAGTACTAATAAAAAAATGAAAGTAATTGAGTGCTACCTCTCTCAGACTTTGATGGTTATTCTTTAACAGAATTGAAAAAGTGGGAATGTTCATTTTGGATTTTCACTCTCTAATGTTCATTAGGGCTGGGATTTAGCTCAGTTGGTAGTGCTGCTCTCTAGTCTCTGAGGTCCCCAGTTCAATTCCCAGCACCGCAAAAATGGGAGGAGGACCTGGCAATCCACTCCCAAGGCAATCCCGAGAAACAGCCATTGAAAACCCTATGAGGGTCGCTATGAGTTGGATACCGACTTGACGGCACCTAACAACAACAACAATATTCATTAGGGCTGGGATTTAGCTCAGTGGGTAGAGTGCTGCTCTGCAGTCTCTGAGGTCCCGAGTTCAATTCCCAGCACCGCAAAAATGGGAGGAGGACCTGGCAATCCACTCCCAAGGCAATCCCGAGAAACAGCCATTGAAAACCCTGTGAGGGTCGCTATGAGTCAGATACCGACTCGATGGCACCTAACAACAACAACGTTAATTTTTCAGCAGTTAAAAATGCTGTTTTCAGATAGCATGAAATTTAAACTATATGGCTTAACCTTTAGAATTTAGAAGGCTCCAACAAAATTAAAGAAACAAAGGATTTTGTTCTAAAAAAATCTGTTACCAGCTATCATCAAATGCTGAGACTCTCAAAGTTCAGAAAGGCAGAGACGGTACATTCTAATAAGTAATTTAATCAAGATAACCACTTAGAATGTTTGATTAAGTCTGGGGAAATAAAAGCCAATTCAAGAAGCTGGACTTAATGAACAAGAATGTGGCATCTTAATTAGAGGAAGACTGATTAACAACCTGTGTTATGCAGATGACACAACTCTGTTTACTGGAAGTGAAGAGGATTTGAAACATTTACTGATGAAGATGAACGAACACAGCCTTCAGTACAGATTTCAACTCAATATCAGCAAAACAAAAATCCTTACAATGGGATCAGTATGCAACTTCATGACAAATGGAGAGAAGATTGAGGTCCAAGATTGTGCTTTACCTGGCTCTACAATCAACACCATGGAAGCAGCAGTCAAGAAATCAAAAGATGCATTGCACTGGGAAAAGCTGGTGCAAAAGACCTCCTTAAAGTGAAAGATGTCACACTGAAGATGTCACACTGAAGACAAAGGTGCGTCTGACTCATGCCATGGCATTTTCAACCACATCTTATGGCTGTGAAAGTTGGATATTAAATAAGGGAGAAAGGAGAAGAATTGATGTTTTTAATTATGGTACTGTAGATGAATGTTGAATATACCATGGACTGCCAAAAGAACCAATAGATCTCTCCTAGAAGAACTGCAACCAGAGCTCTCCATGGAAGCAAGAATGGCTAGACTATATTAAGGTATTTTGGACTATAGTCAGGGGAACCAGTCCCTGGAGAAGGACATCATGTTCAGGAGAGTGGCAGGTTAATGAAAAAAAGGAAGACCTTCATGTAGATGGATTGACACAGTGTCTACAACAATGGGTTTAAACATTAAAAAGATTGTGTGCCTGGCACAGAATTGGGGAATATTTCATTCTGTTGTACATGGGGTCACTGTGAGTCAGACCCAACTCAATGGCATCTAACAACAACAACAACCCTCAGAATAAGGCATTTTAATTAACAACCAGTAAATGAGTTTTAGCTTAATTGGTAGAGTGCTGCTCCGCACTCCCTGAAGTCCTGAATTCGATCCCCAGCACCACCGCAAAAATGGGAGAAAGATGTGGCAACCCACTCCCAAAGCAATCCCAAAACAATCAGCCACTGAAAACCCCATGAGGTTCACTATGTATCAGACTAGACTTAACGGCACCTAATATCAACAGCGAATAACTGTGTTCTAAGTCTGTTCCGGGCTGGGATTTAGCTCAGTTGGTAGAGCACTGCGCTGCAGTCTCTGAGGTCCTGAGTTCAATTCCCAGCACTGCAAAAATGGGAGAAGGACCTGGCAATCCACTCCCAAGGCAATCCCGAAACAGTCTGCCATTGAAAACCCTATGAGGGTCACTATGAGTCGGATACTGACTTAACGGCACCTAACAACAACAACAAGTCTGTTTCGGGAAATTTGTCAAGTCCACCAACACAGATCAAAGAAACACGGAAGAGTGGACCTGAGCAAGATCAGCCTTAACCTTCGGTAGACAAGCAGCAAACACTGCCTGCAGGTGAGGTGGCTTCCGCTTGCTGACAGCTAGGGCTTCCACTCAGGGGACTGCAGTTCTACCAGTATGTTAGGCCAGTGCTGTGTTACAAAAAGAAGACAGTGAGTTGAAGAATGCATTGCGCTCCCTGGGCAGAACCATCTTTGTCATGGAATGTGAACGGGTACCAGCCCTTGGCAATGTGTCCAGCGGGAGGCTAGCTGTGGGAGGAAGGCCAGCCAATGGGAGTTAACAGGTCAGTTAGCACCAAGTCATCTGCTGGGTGATCTTGGGCCATTCCTGAAGCTTCTGGTTTCCATAGAACACTGGACAGTAATACTGCAAACCCGGAGATTAACACTGACTGCTTCCTGGCACTGATCATGACAAAATCTTTATGCTTCACGGGTACGAAGGCAGTTTCAAATATTCTGTTGAAGCCGGACTTGACCCTGATCTGGCTGCCTCTTTTCCACTCTGAACCTCTGTGGAGCGTTTCAACAAGATAGTCTAGGTAAGTACACAGCAGGTGCCCCATAAGTGGCAATGAGGTGGCTCTTTTATGGTTTTTTTTTTTTTTTTTTTTGTGGTACTGGGGGTTGAACCCAGGGCCTCATGCTTGCATGCTCTGCAAGTGCTGGACCACTGAGTTGCACCCCCAGCCCATTTTTTACTTTTTGAGACAGGGTCTCGCTAAGTTACGCAGACTGCCTCTGGTCTCGAACTTGCAATCCTCCTGCCTCTGCCTCCCGAGCTGCTGGGATTACAGGCGTGCGCCACCGTGCCCGGCTGGCTCTTTTATCTTGATGGCACAGAACATAAGAGATTCCTGGGGATACTGAGGTAGGAAGCATGAGAACAGGTGAGCGTGAGGTGATTTTATGCATCTACCTGAACAGGCAAGGCCAGTCATTCACGTTCTATGGGATTGCCATTTCAAACCGTGTCCCCTCATATCATGTGCACCTGGCCGGGGAGGGGGTTTTGGTGAGGTGCTGAGTCTTTTGTGTTATATAGCAGATCAGGTTTCCCCTGGGAGGTTCCCAAAGGAGCTGCATACTGCAGGAGGCAAAGTACAGCCATCTGTCCCCCACCCCCTTGCTGAATTGAGAAACCCTGATTTTCCATCATCTTTCCATCAAAACTGAAAACAAATTACACATTCACTCATGCTATAAAGCTCTTCAGGACAATGACCAGGGAATGATTTTTGAGTTGATTTTCTCCAGAAACGCTCAATGGCAAAACCATCTCCTTGGGCTACCTTGCTGGTCTGTGATTATGTAGATATCTGTTCAGGGCTTTCCAGAATACGTGGACAAATCACTTAATAGCAGCTGAGAAGCTAAGAGTTCCTTCCATGACTGACACTGGAAAGGAAGAGATGAATGAAACGGTTGGAGAGATGTAACCACCTAGTAGGACACACTGGCCCACGTTTGTGATCCCAGCAACTCTGGGAGCTGAGTGAGGTAGACCACGAGTTTGGGGCAAAGGCCACCTGCCCAACTTAGTGAGACCCTGTCTCAGACTAAATATTTAAAAAGCGTTCACTTTTCAGACTACTTTTTTGTTACACTTTCAGTTTTCCTTTATTTTCTTTATCTTACTTAGAGCAACCATTAAACATCATATGTGAACTCATTTCAATTTTTTCTTTCTCCACTTATAGATTCTTTATATATGTTCGCTTTTGGGTAGCTTTTTCTTTTTGCGGTACTGGGGTTGAACTCAGGGCCTTGCGCTTGCGTGCTTTGCAAGTGCTGGACCACTGATCTGCACCCTCAGCCCATTTTTTTCCTTTTTGAGACAGGGTCTCGCTAAATTATGCAGACTACCTCTGGTCTCGAACTTGCGATCCTCCCACCTCCCCTCCCCAGCCGCTGGGATTGCAAGCATGCGCCACCATGCCCAGGTTGGGTAGCATTTTTTACTTAAATACAGCATGAGCTAAACTCTTAATTACTAAACCATGGAATGCACTGAGCTTAAATCCATTTGTTCAGAGAGAAACTTATTTATATAAATATTAAGTAGAATTTACATTTTTTTCAAAATTTGCCAATATTTACCACCAACCTTTATCACACAGTACATATTGGCTCTGGCTGAAAAATTTGTTTTAGTGAAACTAGCTTTAAGCCCAAGTTAAACATTGGCTTAAAATTTTTATGATATTAAGACAGTAAAGCCATATATTGTTGTGTAAAGTCTTTCTTTTCCTTTCTTTTCCTTTTCATTGGCACATGCTAGGCAAGTATTCTACACTGAGCTCTATCTCCAGGCCATGAAAATCTTTTCGATAGGTTCTTTCTTATTATTCTTATTGCAACTTTTACAGAATTCATGTGCTTTCTGGGTGAATTTGAGTATAAAACCTAAAGATAAATTTCTTTTAATTTTCTGAACAAGATGAATTGTTGTTATTAGGTGCCGTCAAGTCGGTCTCTGACTCATAGCGACCCTCATAGGGTTTTCAATGGCTGTTTTGGGATTGCCTTGGGAGTGGATTGCCAGGTCCTTCTCCCATTTTTGTGGTGCTGGGAATCGAACTTGGGTCCTCAGAGACTGCAGCGCAGCGCTCTACCCACTGAGCTAAATCCCAGCCCAAACAAGATGAATTAGATAAAAAAAAATCTCATTCTGTATCACTGTATTTCCCATGCGTGGTTCTATTTCTTATCACCACCACGATATATCCAATAATTAGTGTGACTTACATTTTATAATGTTGTTTGTTGTTGTTAGGTGCTGTCGAGTCGGTATCTGACTCATAGTGACCCTTATAGGGTTTTCAATGGCTGACTGTTTCGGGATTGCCTTGGGAGGGGATTGCCAGGCCCTTCTACCATTTTTGTGGTGCTGGGAATTGAACTCAAGACCTCAGAGACTACAGTGTAGCACTCTACCAGCTGAGCTAAATCCCAGCCCTACATTTTATAATATCAAGTCTTACTAATTATTGTTTAAAAAGTCTTACGTGAAAGCAGGAACCAATGCCCCAGCTGAATTCTTCAAAGCCACACACTGACATGAATCAAGTGGGCATGGTAGCTGGGTTTACAAGAGATGCCCAGGGCCACTGTTGCCCCCTGTGCTTCTCTGAATGTTGCAGCCACCCTTGTGGAGAAGCCTGGGCTACTTGTTAGTGTAAGACAAGGACCCTACAGCCCTGCTGCACCTGGCACCATGTGCCACCCCAGTGACCTACCCCCTCCGCAGGAAACGGAGCACTCAGAGCGCATGATGACCCACGTGTAGTTGGGCTGGACAGTGGGCTTCTCCGCACGAGACTGAGGCAGTGAGTATTCCCAGGCCACTCCTGGGTTCCTGCCCTGGAACAGAAGCTGCAAAAGAAGAAAGGAGAAAAATGGAGCAAATGAAAGCGAAATCCAGGCCAGCCGCCTAATTAAAGTAGTTCATTTTAAACTATGTTAAACATCACTAACACCCAGAAGTTGGTCGTGATGATAAAATAAGCATTATCTATTCTCAAAAAAATGGGCTGGGATTTAGCTTAGTTGGTAGAGTGCTGCTCTGCAGTCTCTGGGGTCCCGTGTTCGATTCCCAGCACAGCAAAATGGCAGAAAGATGTGGCAATCCACTCCCAAGGCAATCCCGAAACAATCAGCCATTGAAAACACTATAAGAGTTGCTATAAGTCGGATACGACTCGATGGCACCTAACAACAACAATCCTCCAAAAAAGGGGCTGGGATTTAGCTCAGTTGGTAGAGTGCTGTTCTGCAGTCTCTGAGGTCCTGAGTTCGATTCCCAGCACTGCAAAATGGGAGAAGGATGTGGCAACCTACTCCCAAGGCAATCCCGAAACAATCAGCCATTGAAAACACTATAAGGAAATTTTTAGCTGGGATTTAGCTCAGTTGGTAGAGCACTGTGCTGCAGTCTCTGAGGTCCCAAGTTCGATTCCCAGCACTGCAAAATGGGAGAAGGACCTGGCAATCTACTCCCAAGGCAATCCCGAAACAGTCAGCCATTGAAAACCCTATGAGGGTCGCTATGAGTCAGACACGACTCGACGGCACCTAACAACAACAATCCTCAAAAATATAGGTCAGTTTTCTTTACAGGGAGGGGACTCAACTAGACTCAAGCACCTCTGAAAGCGTGTTGAGATCTGCTTTCCACCTTCTGTGCAGCAGACTCCTCCATACAAACCCTCAGGGGCCTGTGCAATGGAACCAAAGCCCTCAGGTGTCTCTCTCAACACTTCTTTGGAAACTTCTGCAAACCTTCAGCTTTGGAAGAAACCAGAAAGCGACACTTAAGAAATGCTTCTCCTTTCCTCATGACTTCCATACAACCAGAACCCTTGAACAGCTATCAGCCATGCCCAGCCAAAGCTAAGTCAGAGCACGCCCTACTGTGAAAGGGCCAGAGGAGTCCTGCGCACCGGCAGGTACCTTTTGGTCCAGGGAGAGTTTAATAGGAAAGAAGATCCCATAGGCTGAGCAGCCTGCGGGTCCAGGCTTAGTACATGGAATTAGATTTGGATGCTACATCTTCTAGCTTGAAATCCAGCTATATGGCCCAGTTATCATTCCTTTAAATATATACTAGATCCTTGGACCTCATTGAGAAAGCTATTTTAGAAACTTCATCATTAACCTGTTTCCCTAAACTCCACCCCTCCGTGGTCCTTGATATGGTGTCCTGTGGATAAAAGCACTTGCCCCTGCCTTACCGCCCCAGCAACACATTCCCTCCCTGCTGACGTGGCGTGGCCATCTGCTGGTACAGACATGGGACAGGTTAAAGCTGAACAGGTGGCTGCGTGATAAGGCCACTGAGATGCCCTCCAGACTGCTCAGGCATCAAGATCAGCTGCCTAAGAAACCACACCCACTTCAACCCTGGCCAATCTCTTTTCCTCTGTGACTATTCAAGCTAAAAGGCTGGGATTTAGCTCAGTTGGTAGAGCGCTGCACTGCAGGCTCTGAGGACCCGAGTTCGATTCCCAGCACCGCAAAAATGGGAGAAGGACCTGGCAATCCACTCCCAAGGCAATCCCGAAAACAGTCAGCCATTGAAAACCCTATGAGGGTTGCTATGAGTTGGATACCGACTCAATGGCACCTAACACCAACAACAACATTCATGCTAAAAGCTCTAGGTGATGAGAGAGCAATGATCAAGGAAGGAATCAGGATGCAGAAAGGCATGGTTTAGGTGGAGGAGATGCGGGTGGATCTATGGAGATGCAGCACCTGCCATCGACCCCAAGCCAAGCACAGACCACCTGGAGAAGCCTCTCTCAGCAGGAACAGGGGATAGGATGGGCTGCCAGGCCAGAGAGCAGGTGAGGGCATCTGGGTGGCTAGAGCTCCCAAAGCAAGCAATGGAATGATGGCGCAACTTTTGGACCAATAACTTCTCTTACATCGTGCACAGAAATGGGTAGGGGTTTAGCACATCCACTGCCTGCCACCATGGCCTGCCTGGTCCTCTGGGATAAACCATGTTGTCCAGAGGAACGGGGTTGTATTTTGCAATCCTGTGCATTCATGGGTGGATAAGGGAAGGCTGAGGTCAGGCGATGACCCAGCCTGGGGCTGATGTGACTGCACAGCGTGGGCTTCAGCTCTGGGGTCTCATTTTGCCACTATTTCTACAAGACATGGCAGCAGAGTGGTGATTACACCCAAACACAGGTGGGCAGCGCTCCTGAGAGTGACCACATCATACGGCCATTGATCTTACAGGAGAGGAATGGGGTCAGAGTCAATGGATAACAACCCAAACGTGGGAATGCAGCTATGCACATAAAGCAACTTCCTCACACACCAAGCGAAGACAGGTGGTGGAAACAGGTCTTGGCTCCCCTCGCCCTCTGGGATGGACTGCTCTAGTTTTACACATCCTTCTGCACCTTATTGGGAAAATTTTAAAATGCACCTCATAACTAAGGTCCCTCATACTAGCCTGAGGGACTGACCCCTAGGTGACCCCAGGGCCACATCCCACTCACTCACCCCTACCCCTCCCATCCAGTGAGCAAAGATGGCCCCTGACCAGCCTGACCAGCCTCAACCACCTCAATTTTGATTGGCTACCCTTTGCATCTCAGTTAAATAACTGCCACTACCTGGCAGGTATGACAGTTCACCTGCTGTACCTGTCAGGAAGGTGCCCTGATTGGCTAACCCCAGCACATGCCCCCCTCTGGGACCCTATATAAGCAGGGCTCCTGGACCCCCTTCACCCTACCACTGTTCTTCATCCCTCAACTGCTACCCGGATCCCATCACCTTGATCCAGTGCTCCCTACTCCAGCAGAAGATCTTCAAGCAAGCCGACTCATCAAGACCAGGGGCCCCGAAGCACCAAAGGCTACAAGCAAGCCACGAAGAGCCCCCCAATTCCTCCCATCCTTGTGAAGGAGGGAGGCAGAGAAGGCGAGCTGTGAGATTCAAGAACAACTGACCTCCAGCCCAGCGGAACACCAGCTGCCTGTAGCTGTGCCTTTAAGGCTGAGCTGTTCCATCACTCAGCCTGCAGCATTCTATGCTGTAGGCTCAGAGCTAGCACTTGAGCACTTGTCAGGGGCTGCTTGCTGGTTGCACCCCACTTGGGGACTAACCCAATAAACCTTCCCTTCCTGTTCCTAGTAGAAGATCTCCCGAAGTCCTTCTTTGGCACTTCTGGCCATTACACCAACCTGGTCCAGTGGGTCCCCAATATCCACATGGTGTCAGGGCAAGGCTCTGACCTCTGCCGGGCCTGAGCTGAACCCCGACAGCACCTTACAATTAGGCCAGCAGATGTTAATCTACAAACACCCCAGATCACCAAGCCCAAGCTGGGAAGCAGGAGACTGGCCCCTACCTCCACGATCAGTGTCTCGTTGGTTGGCCCAGCAGAGGTCAAGCTCTCAGGCTCCTGGTAGGACCGTCTGTAGTGGAAGGTGGTGCCCGAGAACTTGTACCGCCCAGGCCAGTCCACAGTCCAGTGGCCATTCAGGTAATACCTTCTGAGGGTGTTGCGCACAGCAATGTGGGAGGTAGATATGTTTTGCTCATAGATTCGAATACTCCTGGCTCCTAATGGGACGGTGGTCACGTGGTAATACTCTGGAGAAAGGAAACAGAAACAGGGTGTGCTGTTTCATTTCTCTTCTCTGCAGCTGCAATGTGAGAATCCACCTTTGGAACTGGCCATCAGTAACACCGTGTCCGTATGTGTCTTATTTTTATCTTGTAATCTGCACTCGCCTGCAGCTGTAGCCCTGTGGCATCCGATCCCATCAGATCTCAGAAGCTAAGCAGGGTAGGGCCTGGTTAGTACCTGGATGGGAGACCGCCTGGGAACAGCAGGTGCTGTAGGCTTGGGAGACAGACCCGGCAAACCCACTCCTAAAAATCAATATGCCATTGAAAACCCTATGAACAGCAGAGAAGCACTGACAATAGTGTTTCCCCTGTCGTATGTAGTGTCACTATGAGTTGGATACCGACTCAATGGCACCTAACAACAACAACAATCTGCACTCTTCCTAAGAACCATTTTAATTTGGATAGGCTAGCCATCACCAGTGGTCAACACTAAAGGCTCAGGAAGCAAAGGCAGGGCTGGGAGCACCTGCTGTCTGCCCTCCCCCTGAGCCCCTCGCCTTCGGAGTCTCCAACCCTGGTTTCCCTTGCTCACCCCTGCAGGAAGGAGGTTCTGCGACACTCACGGTTGGCATGGTGGTGCTGGGTATAGAGGCCCCTGTGCGTCGTGCAGTCTGAGTTATTCCCTTTGCACACTCCACAGGCATCCTCGGCAGCGTCGGACCCAAGGACGTTATCGCAGCCCACTCTCTGGAAGACCCACCAGGTCACATGTCATCCATGAAAGAAAGGACAACACAAGCCACGTCACTGACCTCACGTGAGTAAACCTTCTCCCCGTGACAGATGGAGATTCTACCAATATGGGATAGTTAACAAATATTTATCGGATACCCAATATGTGCACAATGAGATGGATTCTACTCTTCGGAAGTTTCTGGAGGCGAGACACAGCCTGCCCTCTGAAGTGCTGCTGCCCAACCATAGCATTAAACCTGCAGGTGGTCATGCTGGACACGGGGTGAATTCCAAGCTAAGGAAAAGCTCACTTAGTAGGATGACAAGCTGTGCATCCACACGAGGCTCCTCGGGCACAAGCCCTCCTGCTGCTGAGCAGCCTATGCAATGGCAGGAAATGGAAATTCCCCCCGCAGTAAATTATACAGGGTGGAACTGGGCAGCGTCTTAGAATTTCGGGAGCTTTTTATAATTTCTATGATGCTTGTTTTATATGTCCTACGAAAGAGAATAAACTCTGTATGTTCAAAAAGTCCATTCAGAAACAAAGTAACTCTAGTCCACAATCCCTTGCTTGACATCCTTGGGGCCAGCTGCACTCAGAACTCAGAGATGGATGGATTTTAGAAAGGTACATTGTATCACGCTGATGTGCACAGGAGAGTCCCAGCAGGTTCCCGGATGTACCCGTAAACTAACACATGAATGTTTGTATAGCAAAACATTTACAGTAAGTGGGATAAAGGAAACCTGCCCATAGTTACACATTAGTTTGGCGCAGATTTTGCAACCAAACAAACTCTGGTCCCCCAAATCGTTCACAGCCATTTGGATTTTGATTTTTCAGCTTTTTTGGATCTCAGAGTTCCAGATAAGGGATTGCAGTACTGTGGGTATTTTATGTTTTTGTGTTCTTAATGAGTAGCTAACATAACAAAATATTTAGCAAGTCAACTAGTAATTAGGCAAAGCTTGAGCAGGAGCTCTCCTAGAGAATCTCATAGGGTTTTATTGCATATGGAAGGGTCCGCGATGGAGCTCAGGGGTTGACTGTGCTGTCCCATCGCCACAGAGCCTGGAAGAAACCTAAGCTGCACCCAAGGCTTTGGACTGTGCAGACTCTGCACCTAACTGACTTCTTCATGGAAGGCTACGTATTCATAGGCAATGTGTCTGCTCTGGCAGCACCTTCCCCTGGCTTACAATAAAGTTCCCTCTGACCCTTCTCTCTGTGAATGGTGATAAGCTGTGTGCTATCTGTCCCCTGGCCTGCCTCCTACATCCTGTTCTTCCTGCCCCGCCCCAGAGGACACCAGGGCTATGGATCTCGCTGTGAAAGCTGTGAGGCAGCCCTGAGATGTCACTGCTTCATTGACTGTCTGTGCTCCCCAGAGCGAGCCCCCCAGCCCAGTACCTCACTGTCCTAAAGCTAATGCTCAACATGGGCATAGTACTGACCCTGGAGGGCTCCCTCTCCCTGACGTCCCTCAGCACCCAGGCCCCTGTCGCTGCTGAAACTTCCTGAGGACTGAGTCAGCTCCTCCCAGCCCACGCTCCCTGACCCCCAGGGCCTCCTCTCAGCCTCCCTCTTTCAACACATCCTTCCAGATCCTGCTCAGCTGGGGACACTCCCTCCTTCTCAGCACCCACAAATGTCTCAGGACCTCACCTAAGGAAGAATCAGCTGCCCCCTCTGCTCCTGCTCTGGACATATCTCCATGGCAACAAAGGACTATCACGGTCATGTACTTTTCTGGCTTTTTTCCCCCACTGGGCTGGGACTTGGGGGAAGGGGTCCTCTTACACCTACAGGACGCCTGGGACAAAGCGCACTGTCTGGAGACATTTGTTGAATGAATAAGCGATCGTTATTACCTCACATATCCCATCTACACAAACATTACGGCTATCCTCCGAGCATGGAGTCCCATCTTTCACTTTATTTGACAAAGAAAAGAAGAACTCAAATCCTTCTGCGATACAGTAGAGTTTGCATAAGTCCTGATCTTTAAAAGAAATACACACACAAACACACATAGAAAGATACTTAAGCTCGGATCAATGTTGTTCTGAATTTTAGATAGATTTTCTTTGTTTCCTCCCATAAAATAACTCCCACACAATAGTACATTGCAAAGACAATTTTTATGGCTGCCTCTCAAGCCTTTCTTTTTCTCCTCCCCATTTGTTATTATTATTTTTAATGCTTCACTCTTAGCTTTTTCTCATGTTCCTTACCAATCTTTGTTCTTTACACAGTGGTTGGCACATAGTAGGCATTCAATAAATATTTGTTGACTTCACTGCAACATTAATGCTTTACTATATAATTATATATAATATAATAATTAACTACAATAATTAAATACAATAATTAACTATGTATAATTAACTACTGCTTTGCAGAAATGTAAAAAGGTTTCTACCATTTTGTAGCAATATGCAGGATTCTTACAAATAAAATGTAATAAAAGAATTAAAATCGACACAAATTTCTTAATGCATTGGATGAAATACATAAGGTTTTAGGCTAATGAAATAACTTCTAGATGAAAATTCCAGGGTATAATAATTTCTACAAATCTAAAGGATTGTGAAGGATACTGGCACAAAAGGCCATTGTGGAGCATGGCTGTAATTCCAGTGACATGGGAGGCAGAGGCAGGAGGATTGAGGGTCTGAGGCTGGAGGTAGTCTGTGTAACTTACGGAGACCCTGTCTCAAAAATGAAACATAAAAAACTGGCTTGAGGGTGCAGCTCAGTGGTAAAGTGCTTGCAAAACAAGTATGCATAAGGCCTTGGCTGCAACCCCCCAAATACAAAATATATATACTGTATATATGTATATATATGTATATATATATATATATATGTGTATATATATATATGTATATATATATATATGTGTGTATATATATATATATTTGTTGTTGTTGATAGGTGCCGTCAAGTCAGTATCTGACTCATAGTGATGCTTATAGGGTTTTCAATGGCTGACTGTTTCGGGATTGCCTTGGGAGTGGATTGCCAGGCCTTTCTCCCATTTTTGCAGTGCTGGGAATTGAACTAGGGACCTCGGAGACTGCAGCGCAGCGCTCTACCAACTGAACTAAATCCCAGCCCCATACCCCATATATATATATAAACTTTAAAAATATACTGGTTCATAAAGGACACAAGGAGCTCACTTCCTCCCTCAGCAATTCACTTCATTTTGATTTGCACAATTCACAGATGAACTTTCACCGGAACCTTTTCTCTTTCGTTCTCTTCTTGGTAAAGAAGGAAGACTTGACAATGACCACTCTGTCTGCCTTGGGAATTTCCACAGGCCCAATGCTCATGCGCAGATGTTTCCCCTCTTGCTGAAAATGAGAGAGCCTACTGAAGAAGTCAAAGACTCAAATTCAGTAGGGGCTTCCATGATGAATTCATTTATTTCCTGAAGCCTGGCAAAGCCAGGAGCAGCCCTCATGCTTTTTGACCCTGATTTCAAAGACCCTCCCACCTTTCCTCCTGCCCAGTGGTCTGATTTTCCTCCTGCCTCTGCTCTGTGTCTCCCTGGCTTTATTTCTTTATTTATTTAAGGGCAAAAGCACAACCCAAGATATTCTGTGTAAGACTGCTTGTAATGTCTCACCCAGAATTTACTAATTTCATAAAGCTGCCACCATGAAAAACGTGATAGATACAGAAACGATTAAAGTAGATCTCAGAAAGAATGGCTCCACTTAGGTATGTCCCAAGAGTCTGTCGTTTGTGCAATATCCCCAGTTTCAAAGAACGGGATGATTGGATAATTTTAAATTGCTTATTAACCCCGACCCCTGAGCTAGCCACTGATGATTATAGCTATTATCACAGCTGCGCTTTCTTCCACTGGTGAGCAAAACCTTACACATGCCACAAATAAGCTTCTTGATACACGGGTATACAGATAGAGTTTATATACAGGACAAGACTTTTTGAAAATAATATCCTTGAAAGGATCCAGTTTTCTAAAAGAGAGTACCTTTTTTCTTTCATTCCTTAATAAAGTGTGCAATGGATAACATCCGTATAGCCTCGTCCCCATCAACTACTGGGATTTTTAATTTTTTAGAAAATAATTGATCCAGCTGGGCGAGGTGGCGCACGCCTGTAATCCCAGTGGCTCGGGAGGTGGAGGCAGGAGGATCGCAAGTTTGAGACCAGAAGCAGTCTGCGTAACTTAGTGAGACCCTGTCTCAAAAAGGGAAAAAATGGGCTGAGGGTGCAGCTCAGTGGTCCAGCACTTGCAGAGCATGCAGGCACGAGGCCCTGGGTTCAACCCCCAGTACCGAAAAAAAAAAAAAAGAAAAGAAAAAAAAAAGAAAATAGTTGATCCATCCTTCACTTTAAATTTTTTGATCACTTCTTTAATAAATTCATGGTATTCTGCACACACCATCTGGCTTATAGATTTCTGACCCCACAGCTAGTCAAAGGCAGATAAAAAGATGACAGCACAGTAGGGCAGGCCAAATCAAGCCAGTGCCCAGGGTGAAGGTGTGTCCTAGCGACCTCACCAAGCCAGGACGTCTGCGCTGCCTCCACACCACGCTACCAGTCATGCAATCTGTCAGAAAGGCCGGGTGCTAGAGCCCGAGGCCGCCCTGGCTGGGGCTTTGACATTTACCTTCCACGTGCGTGTAAGGCTTCCATTTGTAGTGCCAGCCCCGGAAGCGTTTGCTGTTGTACTCGGCACACTGGGCGGCGCGGAAGTCCGCACTGTCCCGGGGACATTTCTGACTGTTGCAAAGTCTCAGGGAGCGCGTGGAGCCCTCGCAGAACTTCCCTCCGTGTGCGGGCCTGGAACACAGAGCACGGGATTAGAGATCGTCTGTTTTAGCAGCTAAACCTGCTTGTTAGGGTGAGTCCTGTCCGACTCCTAGTGACCCTCAGAGGGTTTTCAGTGGCTGACCGTTATTTAGCACCGTCGGTAGAGTGCCACTCTGCAGTCTCTGAGGTCCCGGGTTCTATTCCCAGCACTGCAAACATGGGAGAAGGGTCTGGCAATCCACTCCCAAGGCAATCCCGAAACAGTCAGCCATTGAAAACCCTATGAGGGTCGCTATGAGTTGGATACCGACTCGACAGCAACAACAACAACAACAACAATAACTTAGTATTTCAAGTACACGGTTGAGTCGGTTACTTCTGCTGGGGTCAGGAAGGTATAAGCAGCTTATGATGTCAGAGATACACTTATTTTTATTTTATTTTATTGTTATTATTTTTTTGTGGTACTGGGGGTTGAACCTAGGGCCTTGAGCTTGCATGCTCTACAAGTGCTGGACCACTGAGCTGCACCCTCAGCCCATTTTTTTACTTTTTGAGACAGGGTCTTGCTAAATTACACAGACTGCCTCTGGTCTCGAACTTGCGATCCTCCTGTCTCTGCCTCCCAAGCCGATGGGATTCCAGGCGTGCGCCTCCGCGCCTGGCTAGAGATACACTTATTTAAGGAATGTTGCACGCAATGTCCTTCCTCCTTCATGGTCCCTCCAGCACTGTGTGAAGCACAGACGCAATGTTCCCAGGCTGGAGCGCAGGCAGCCTGTGTGGAAGGCTGGGCAGAGAGAGGCAGGTCACCCACCTGGGGTTGGTGCAGAGGCGGTCTCTGTGAGACACTCCTCCCCCGCAGGTCCTGGAGCAGGGGGACCAAGGGGACCAATCTGACCAGTGGCCATGGGTGGGCTTGGGACCTTCATCGCCATGTTTCACGCACTGTCCTCCACGGCACCACTAAACATTTTAAAGATTAATAAATGAAAATGCCATGAGTGTCATGGGTAGATGGGCGGTTCATTTCATTGCTATCACATTACTGAGTCATAGGAAATTTGGTAACATACACCCATGGAAGCTGCAGTCAAGAAATCAAAAGACACATTGCTCTAGGAAAAGCTGTAGCAAAAGATCTCTTTAGAGTATTGAAAAGCATAGTCACATTGAAGACGAAGGTGCGTCTGACTCATGCCATGGTATTTTCAGTCTCATCATATGGTTGTGAAAGCTGGACATTGAACAAGAGAGACAGAAAAAGAATTGATGCTTTTGAATTGTGGTGCTGGAGACATCTATTGAATAAACCATGGACTGCCAAAAGAACCAACAGATCTGTCCTAGAAGAAGTACAACCAGAGTGCTCCTTGGAAGCAAGAATGGCCAGACTGTGTCTTACATATTTCAGACATGTAGTCAGGAGAGATCAATCCCGGGAGAAGGACATCATGTTTGGGAGAGTGGCAGGTCAACGCAAAAGAGGAAAACCCTCCACCAGATGGATTGACACAGTGTCTGCAACAATGGGCTTAAACATAAATAAGATGGTTTGCCTGGCACAGAATCGGGAAGTGTTTCGATCTGCTGTACATTGGGTCGCCATGAGTCGGACTCGACTAGACAGCACCTAACAACAACAACATACACCCAGTAACATCCCTGCATCCAAGCTGCATCCAGAAAGACAAACTTAATGTTGGTTGTTCTGTCTGTCCAGGTCTAGTGTCGTCCTACAAAGGCACACACAGGAAAGATGAGCAGACAAATCGCCCAGGCGCCCAAGTTCCTGAACATTGACAGGCTTAACTGAAGATCACTAAGTGAACATCCATCCTAATTGCTCAAATCCCAAGTCAATGAACTCTGACCTCTCCTGAAAGAAGGGGCTTTTCACAGCCCTGGCTCACAGCAGAGGGAGACTCAGGGGAACGTCCCAGCTGGAGGCGATGTGGGACTCAGCAGCTTGTCATTTCTGCCTGGTACCTGTGCTTTACTCCGACGCACCTGGGCTCAGGGGCGCAAACTCATTCACCAAGGGCATGTCAAAGGTCATCCAGCTTTCCGCAGAGATAGAACAACCTCTGTGGGGCCTCATCTGGTCCCTGAGGGCTGGACACCAGCTTCGACTGCTTCCCTACCTTAAGAGAAGCATTTAGCAATTTTTGTTGTTAGGTGCCATCGAGTCGGTATCTGGCTCATAGTGACCCTATGTACAACAGGTGAAACACTATTATTAATGCTTCTCTAGTATTCATAGGGTTTTCAATGGCTGTTTTTTGGGAGTGAGTTGCTGGGTCCATCTCCCAAGCCTACAGCACCTGGTGTCCCAGACGGTCTCCACCCAAGCACTAACCAGGCCCGACCCTGCTTAGTGTCCGAGATCTGACAGGGTAAGATGTTGCAGTGGTATGGCTGCACGCTTATCAATTTTTGCTGATGCTAAAATCCACATGGTGATGTTACATCCACCACCCACTCATGCCACACACTGTCTACACCTGGATTCAGGGTCTGCGCTGCCTGTTGAGAGGAGGGAAGGAAAGGGCCCTCTGAAGCTACTGACTGCAGGTAGCCAGCAGAGCCTGACTGGGGGTGAGAAGGTATCTCCAACATCAGAGCCCCCAGCTCAGTACTGAGAGAAAGAAGGGAAAGTTTTGTAAGACAGAAATAACACAATTTCAATTAATAATTGATGTCCAAGGTTACAACACAGCAAACCACTGACATGTGGCTGTTGCTGACCCAGGGAATAATTTTAAATGGTTGGATTTAATATTATTTAAGGAACAAAATCGAAGTTAATAATTTAAGTAATGTTGAAAGCCTTATCCATTTAGTTCTTCAATTCTCTTTGATAAGGAAAAACAAAACAAAACAGAACCTCTCTTCCACACAGGAAAGATCAGCAGACGAATCGCCCCAGGTACCTGGGCTCCTGGAAATCAGGTTTAACTGGGGAGCGTTATGGGAACATCCAGTCTAATTGCTCAATCCCCTAATTGCTCAAACCCCTCAAATTCCATCACTACCTGTCCTGACTTCAGGGGACAGAACAAGGTCCCGCTGGTCATCTCAGCTCAGTGAGGACACTGTGGCTGGGTTTGGGATACCTGCCCTCAGAGCACCTCCTGAGTGAAAGGCGAGACAAAGAGAAAAAGGTGAGGCCAGCCTGTGGTGCCTGGACTGGAGCCCGGAGGCAGGAGGGAGTAGCCAGGTCTGTTTGGTGTTCCTGTTGCTTATTTTATTGTTTCAAGAAATCATCTGGCCACAGCTTTCCAACACAGCAAAGAACAAACACGGAAGCAACAATCAATAAGGTGAGTAACTCAGAAAGTTTTCAGGACAGTTCGTGTTAGTTTGAAGGTGTAGACGAGGTTTGGTACTCCCAAATGGAGGCAGGTGAGCAGGAGACCACAGGAGGCTGAGCCCAAGGTGGTTCCTTGTGGGGAAGACGCCCTGCTGTATCAGGTACCTGCAAATAAGCTTGCTGTGGATCATGGCATTGCTGTTGATTTGTTATTATTACCTGGCAAAGTTCACAGATCAAAAGACCTAGTGACGTTGCAATAGCTTTCACTCTGCCTTTAGAAAAAATCTTTTTAAAATGGAACATTTCAAATGTGCACAAGCAGAGTACATAGCGTAAGATCCCCTTGAAGCCAGCACATCAGTTCAACAGGGAGCCATGAGTGCAATTGTAACTCCCCTATACACCACACCTTTTCTCTTCCCAACACTAAATCCCAGACTATATATCATTTCTTCAGAACAACTTCACTACGTATCCCCAAACTAAAGACCTCAAAAACATAAACACATTACCATTATCATCTCTTTGTTGTTGTTAGGTGCCGTGGAGTCAGTATCCGACTCATAGTGACCCTCATAGGGTTTTCAATGGCTGACTGTTTCGGGATTGCCTTGGGAGTGGATTGCCAGGCCCTTCTCCCATTTTTGTGGTGCTGGGAATCAAACTTGGGACCTCAGAGACTGCAGTGCAGAGCCCTACCAATTGAGCCAAATCCCAGCCCCTATTATCATCTCTAGAGACTTATAGATTCCTTAGTATCATGAAATAACTGGTTAGTCTTCAAAATTCCACTTGCCTCATTGTTTTTCTCAGCTGAACTATGAGAATCCCAGCTACCACATCTCTCCAGCCTTTCTCAGTGTCTATGCTCTCCCTCGATCTTCTCTTTCACTTCAGTTCACTTGTTTGGTAGTGTTTTATATCCTAGCTATCTCTGGCAGTGTCTCCTGGATGCTGCCAAACACATTCATTTGTCCCCTAGGTTTGCTGCTATGAGGCAACTGGATCTAGTGGCTTGGTCAGGTTCAGGGTTGAATTTCTGGCAATACTGCACCATAGGCAGTTTTATGTGCATACACAAAGAATGCCTTCCAGTGCCTGGAACTTTGGTATCAAGGTGCATCTGTAGCTCAGAAATCGCTGACTGTACGTTTGTTCAGTGGTTTACCCACCTAATGATTCTAGCAGATACTGATAATCATTTCTATTATCCTTTATGTCTTTGAGTGTTGAACCAATGATAACGTTTGTTTTTACTTTTATTCTTTTTCATTACTAGATGAATTACTACTTTTAAGAAAACATATCTTTCATTAGCTATTTGGATATCCTGATTGTGAGTTCATATAGGGAAAACATGCTTTCTCTGTTTATTAAACAAATAGGTGCTAATGTTGCATGCTTCTTTAGGCAGTGTTAGCCCCAGATTCCTCCAGGTATCTATCAAGGCTTCTAGCTGTTGACTTAACAGGGGCCCCATGTTTACCTTGTACATTTCGAGTTCTAGACCTGGGATTATCTTGTGACACCACAAGATCTGATTCTTCTTACTGAGACAACTGGATTAAGTGGATACATTCTGTTCGAGGGGCAGGTGTGGCTATGCAGTTGGTCAATAGAGTTAGTGAGTGTGTCTATTTTTTAACTTTAATTTTAAAGAAAGAAACTTCATTGGTTCATTGTAATCTATCCCGTTCAAACCTAAGGATCACAAGTATTACTTATTTTGTGATTGTTATATTTGTATATCTCTTTTCTCATACATGAGAAATCTTGGTCCTGAACAACACAAGCAAATTGACTATCTATCTTATGCATCACCAATAATAGTATAATTTCTGAAGACAGTTTAAAATTCTTTGTGATACATTTTTTCCTCCTTTGGATGCATCCTTTTAAAGAAAGTCAGTAAAATTGCTGGGTTTAAAAGTCATTTGAAGAATTCATCTGGTATGGTTATGTTGAAGCCAACAACGTGCTATATCATTATTGAGCTGCTTTTAATAGGAATTCCCTTAAAATTTAAAATCACTTCTTGTTGTTTTTGTCAGGTGCTGTCGAGTTGTATCCGACTCATAGAGACCTTTATAGGGTTTTCAATGGCTGATTGTTTCGGCATTGCCTCGGGAGTGGGTTGCCATGTCTTTCTCCCATTTTTGTGGTGCTAGGAATTGAACTCGGGACCTCAGAGACTGCAGAGTGGCGCTCTATCAACTGAGCTAAATCCCAGCCCTTAAAATCACTTAGAATGTTTATGTATTTTCCCCACTCTATAGGTTTTATTATTGATTGATTTATTGATTAGTTTATTTATTTTAAAAAATTTTTTGTAGCACTGAGGATTTAACCCAGGGCTTTGGATACGCTAGGCAAGTGCTCTACCACTGAGCTACACCCCAATTTTTTATTTTGCTTTTTATTTTCAGACAGGGTCTCCTTAAATTACCCAACCTGGCCTGGAACTCATGATCCACCTGTCTCAGCCTATTGAGTACCTAGGATTACGGACATGCACCACTATGACCAGATTATCCTTTTTTAAAAGCACAAGTAAATAAAATGTAGATTAGTCTTTCTCGTTTTTCTATTTTTTCAGTACTGGTGGCTTGAACCCAGGGCTTTGTGAATGCTAAAAAAGTGCTCTACCACTGAGCTGTACCTTCATACCCTATTTTAATGTTTTTATTTTGACACAGGATCTTGTTAAATTGTGCAGCCTACCCTCAGTTGGAAGAGCACGTCTTCCCAGTCTCTGAGGTCCTGAGTTCAATTCCCCACACCACAAAAATGACAGACAGATGTGGCAATCCTCTCCTGAGGCAACCCTGAAACAATCAGCCCTTGAAAACCGTACAAGGGTTGCTGTGAGTCAGACGTGACTCAAACTCACCCACTGACAAGGATGATGACCTTTGGCCTTGAACCTGTGCTCCTCCTACTTCTGCCTCCTGAGTGGCTGGATGACTCTCACAGGGCCTGGCTGAGTACTTTCTTTTCTTTGGTAAATGACAGTGCACCCTGATTTTCTACTTAAGGATATGTTCTGCAAATTGTTCCATGGAAGGGCATGGACATCTTCCTTGCTCCTTTTTCATAGCCACATAGCACTCTACCAGTCTTTTTTTTTCCAGCCAATTACCTCTGAATGGATATTTGCATCATTACCATGCTTTTGCTACGATAATTATTGCTGCACTTAGTTTTCTTGCAAATACATCTTTTGCTACTTCCACTAGAATATCCTTAAATGACTATCCTACATTAAAACATTTTTTTGAAAAAAGAGTTGAGAGATTGCAATAAGAAAGTACTAGATATTTTCTTATAGGTTGGAGGTTGGAGGAGGGTACTTAGGTACAAGTACACACATGCACTGGGTTGGGATTTAGCTCAGTTGGTAAAGCTCTGCTCTGCAGTCTCTGAGGTCCTGAGTTTGATTCCCAGCACTGCAAAATGGGAGAAGGATGTGGCAACCCCCTCCCAAGGCAATCCCCAAACAGTCAGCCATTGAGAACCCTATAAGGGTCACTATGAGCGGGCACGACTCGACGGCACCTAACAACAACAACGTGTGAGGGCGGGCGGGAGGGCGCACACACATACATACATACACACACACACACACACACACACACACACTTACTTTTGGACACAATTCAGGGAGATCACAGGCCTATGGTACCATCAGGTTTGGGTTAAGAACTCCCTTAAGAAACAGTGCCCCCCGACCCCAGCCTCTGTTTCCTTTTCCATGGCTTCTGTTACTTGATATCAACCACGGTCTAAAAGATTAAATCGCAAGTTCCAGAAATGAACAAGTTTTTAAGTTGCACGCTGTTCTGGGTAGCATAATGAAATAGCAAGCCGTCCCCATTCATTGCATTTAGGACGCGCATCATCCCTTTATCCAGGACGTTCACACTCACGCCCGGCTCTGCCGTTAGTCAGGAGCTGACTCAGCCATCAGGTTGGCCATGGCGGTCTTGCTCACAGAACCCTATGCAGTAGCCCAGTGCCGCCCCACAATGCCTGCATCACTCTCTTCACTACCGCTCATCCCAGGGTGGCTGTGCCGTCTCACATCGTCACAAGCAGAAGGGTGAGTAGAGTGAGTGAGATACTGAGAGAGAGCGGAGAGATTGCTGTAGTTGTCCTAAGAAATCCTTAGCTGTTGGAGTCAATTTCTCGCTGTGTCTAACTTAGATATTAAATTTATTGTAGGTGTGCATGCCTAGGAGAGAACACAGCATCCTGCAGCCTTTGGCACCATCGGTGATCTCAGGCTCCCTTTGGAGATCTTGGAGAAGATGAGAAGACAACTGTATACACATAGGACTTCCACCTAAACACCAGGGAAGTTGGAGACGTGTGCCATGTTCATCTCTATACTATATTTACTGGGGTGTAGTGTGCTTTATGAAAGTAGGTGTTATTCTGGAAAGTACAATGTCATGACAAAGTGTTTACCTCTGTTTTGATTACTGTTCACAGAGTCAGCATGTTGTTGTTAGGTGCCCTCGAGTCATGTCCGACTCATAATGACCCTCATAGGGTTTTTGATGTTAGATTGTTTCAGGATTGCCTTGGGAGTGGATTGCCAGGTCCTTCTCCCATTTTTGCGGTGCTGAGAATTGAACTCGGGACCTCAGAGACTACAGAGCGGTGCTCTACCAATTGAGCTAGATCCCAGCCCAGAGTCAGCATATCACGCCTAAATCCAGTACATGTTGTCTTTATCAGGGGCCATTGAGTTGGATCTGACTCATAGTGACCCTATGTACAACAGACTGAAACTCTCCCCGACACTGTGCCATGCCCAGCACCATGTCAGTGCTTCTCTGCTGTTCATATGGATTTGAGATTGTTTCAGGAGTGGGCTGCCAGGTCCCTCTCCCATTTTTACAGTGCTGGGGCCAAACCCCAGGCCTCAGAGAGTGCAGAGCAAGTGCTCTACCCACTGAGCTAAACCCAGCCCCACAAACCCAGTGTACCCAAGGAAGCAAATAATAAAGTGGAAAAACTGTCAATAATGAGCCTCACCTATCGGTTCTGAGGACTGGGTGACCTGGGTGAATGAGGCCAGGGCTCTGGGCTCCCACGTCCTCTCCTGAAAATCAGGGAACAGAAGCTGGCAGATTGAGCTGTGCTGAGTGGCCCAATACAATGACAAGGCCAAGTGTCTCACCGGTCCCTAATGCACCAGCAAAGTGAGTGTGGGTTTAATGCCTCCTTGCTGTTGTTAGGTGCCATCTAGTCAGTATCTGACTCATAGCGACCTTACATATAACAGATGAAACACTACTGTCAGTGCTTCTCTGCTGTTCATAGGGTTTTCAATGGTGGGTGGATTTTGGGAAGTGGGTTTCCAGGTCCGTCTCCCAAGCCTGCAGCACGTGGTGTCCCCAGGTGGTCTCCCATCCAAGTACTAACCAGGCCCGACCCTGCTTAGCTTCCGAGATCTGACAGGATCGAGCCACAGGGCTACGGCTGCAGGCAATGCCTCCTTAGGGGCCCCTGGGGACTGTGCATGCCTCCCTGTGGCTGAGCACAGAGGAGCCCTTGTGTTTTTCTGGAACGCTCTGGCTGCACAAGGGAAACTGCGTTGGCTCGCTCTGGATGGCTGCTGAGGATGAAATGCACACACTGTGATAAGTATCGAAGGTGGCACCAGAAGACGAAATAACTATTCGTCAATTTTAGCCCTGTAGCCTCAGTAGCAGCAGCGGTGGGGCAGACCAGGTCCCTGATAGGGAGGAAAGGGCCCAGGAAGGGAAGCAGCACTGCTGTCCTTGCTGTCTAGGACCCTCCTCAATGCTGAGAGGCATTTGGTGATGTACACATCTAGGTCAGCAAACCATGAGCACACGGGCAAGCCAATGACTTGAATGCACAACCAACACCCAAGATCGTGGGAGGAGGCCTGGCCGTGACGCTGCCATGGGATTCCGAGCAGAACGCTTTGGTGCTTCAGCCCGGGCTGTAGCCATACAACTTGTAGGAACCCAGCCCACCCGAACACGTCCAATTCTTTTCAATACAAAGGGAAAGGCCATGTCTGGAGGACTGGGTGACCTGGGGCAAACGAGGCCAGGGCTCTAGGCTCCCATGTCCTCTCCTGAAAATCAGGGAACAGAAGCTGGCAGATTGAACTGTGCTGAGTGGCCCTCACTCAGGGAACATAATTGAAAATGCTACTGAAAATTAATTTAAACAGTTCTTTCATGGTAAATAGATGTAACAAGAACACATGGCTTATTTTGAGACAACACTGCAGCTATATTGCCCAGGAAACATAGCATTAGGCCATAAAGAATGCAGAAGGCCTGGGGGCTGCTTGTCTGTGTCACAACTCAAGGGTGACAACAGAAAGGCTGCTGGTCTTTCTATAAGAGGTAGAATATGCAGAATATCTCCTGAAGAACAGATTCTAACCAGTTAGGAGCAGAACTGCCGCCATTATTTCCAGCTTGATATTCAGGGAGATTACCCAGCATCCTCTGACAATTAGAATGTCCATGCATTATAGCCTCATCAAACCTATTTTCTCTTTCAAGAAACTAACAGTGTTCCTACAGTATTTTTTGCCTGCAGCCCTAGCCCTGTGGCATCCAATCCCCTCAGATCTTGGAAGATAAGCAGGGTTGGGCATGGTCAGTACTTGGATGGGAGACCGCCTGGGAACACCACATGCTGTAGGCTTGGGAGAAGGACCTGGCAACCCCCTCCCAAAAATCAATCCACCATTGAAAACCCTATGAAAAACAGAGAAGCACTGACAGTAGTGTTTTACCTGTTGTACCCAGGGTCGCTGTGAGTCAGAAACTGACTCGACGGTACCTAACAACAACAGTATTTTTATCACGGATTAACTGAACTATAGATGCCTACACCACTAGAAGAATTTTAGTGTCTATCCCTTTGGAGGAACAGAAAAATAAACCATATTAACAATGTGCCAAGGTGCATGGTTGCAATCTCCAAAAAGTTGACCTCTTTCTGCATTGTTGTTGTTGTTGTTGTTAGGTGCCGTTGAGTCGGTATCTGACTCATAGCAACCCTCATAGGGTTTTCAATGGCTGACTGTTTCGGGATTGCCTTGAGAGTGGATTGCCAGGTCCTTCTCCCATTTTTGTGGTGCTGGGAATTGAACTCAGGACCTCAGAGACTGCAGCACAGCTCTCTACCAACTGAGCTAAATCCCAGCCCCCTCTTTCTGCATCGCAATACTTTAACCTGAACACACACCTTAGCTTAGCTAGTTCTCATTGTAAAGCCTTTCTGTCTGAAGCTGCATCTAAGTATGTTCAGGCTGCGATATACTTTGGAATATAAGTGTGAGAGGTCAGTGATATATTCAGAGGCATGCATTTCTCTTTCATATTTATTAGGATCAATTAAAAGTTCAAATACACAAACAGTGGAAGTGGTTATGGTCCTATTTGGGTACGGTATGTTTCTGCCTTCATCAGTATTTTATATGCTGAAAATGAAGCAATGCAATCGCAGGCTACATCAAAGAGGGTTGAGATGATTTTTTCTTAAGTCATTCATTGTCTACCCCCTGGTCGTAACTTAGCTGTCAAATATGTTTCTTCTTTCCTCCCACAGTGATTCTATTTATTACCCAGGAGCAGCAACAGGTCAAACTGTCCTACTCCAGGGTCTTCACCTAGATCCAGGGAGACTTAAACAGCACTGAGGCTCGTCCTTCATGATGAACAGGCGTCAATGCTTGAAACTTTCATCTTATTAAATGCATTCTGTCATCACCTACTGCCTGACTACCATGGCTATTCACTCTAGGTAGCCACTGACTAAATTTCCAAAGAGAACAGGTGTCCTCTGCAGAGTGTCCATATAAAATAAACACAGCGTTTTGACTCAGGTGCAGGTGTGCACTGGTGTGTGGGAAATCTCAGGTTAAAAGTACCGGCCGAGAGGACTAAAGATCCCTGGGCTGAAGCCCTGAGCTGTGAGCTCCGTGTTGCCCCAGATGCCTTACCATGTCCTGCCCGCAGGGGGTGCCCTCTGCTGCTGGCATGAATTTAGTCTCGCACTTCCTTCCAATCCGATGGCACCACAGGGCTTTACAGATGTCCTGCAGGGGAGAAAAGGCCATCAGCATTGTAAATGGTCAGCACGTCTGTGATAAAATATCATTGAAAGTTTCAGGGCAAGCAATTGGTGTACATTCAAGGTGACATCTACTGAGCAACAGAGGCGAATGGTAGAAGAGGAGGAGGGAGAGCCAGATCTGGATGTGGTTGCCCTGATTTCCATCCTGGAAACTTTATGGATTTGCATTTATCCCACATAAGTTTAACAATTGTTGTTGTTAGGTGCCGTGGAGTCGGACCCTCATAGGGTTTTCAATGGCTGACTGTTTTTAGGGATTGCTTTAGCTCAGTTGGTAGAGCGCCGCTCTGCAGTCTCTGAGGTCACAAGTTCGATTCCCAGCATGGAAAAAATGGGAGAAGGGTATGACAACCCACTCCCAAGGCAATCCCAAAACAATCAGCCATTGAAAACCCTATGAGGGTCACTATGACGGCACCTAACAACAACAACAACAACAACAAGTTTAACAAATAATATATTCTAAATTGGAACATAAAATATGCTTAATCCACACATTATGGAAAACTACAAAAAACTACTATTAAAAAATTTAAAAAGCTGGGTGCAGTTTCGCATACCTGTAATCCTAGCTATTTGGGAGGTGGAGGTGGGAGGATCATGAGCTTGAGGCCAGTGGCAGCCTGGGTAACTTAGTGAGATCGAGTGTTAAGATAACAAATAAAACAGGGGCTGGGGTGCAGCTTAGTGGTAGAGGGCTTGCAAAGTATGCATGAGGCCTGGGGTTCAACCCCCTAGTGCCACATACACAAAACCCCAGCTAAACATTGTTATTCTTCTCAGCCCCATCTCCCCCTGTTTTCTCTGTAGCTGAACCTTATTTTCATTGTTTAGTTATTATTTTGAGTCAGGGTCTCATTATGGTGCCCAGGCTGGCCTTGAACGCCTGGGTTCACGTGATCCTCCTGTGTCAGCCACCAAGTAGGTGGGAGTGCAGGCACTTGTGGACACTGTGCCTGGCTCCTGGAGATCTGAATTAAAGATGATCAGAATGCCGTACTCATCCATCCGTCCATGCTTGTATCGACCGACCAGTCCCAAACCTTTGATGAGAGATGAAAATGTGTGACGCCTCTTGCTAGACACCAGAGTCCCTAACGAGCATGAGCCAACAGAAACAACAACACAAAGTATTTAAGAGTGAATTTAAATGATGTTTGAGATTTCCTTTTAAAGAATGCAGCAGAGATGAAAAAGAAAAAAAAAGAAAGAAAAGAAAAAAAGAAATACAAGGAAATCTTGAAAATTTTCTAACTTGATTGATAAGTTCATTAATTGCTCTCTCTTTTCTTTTGAGTCCATTTAAAGTAGATCATGACACAAATTCAAGTATGATATTTTTATATTTTGATGTAAATATTTAAGATAAAAGATTTATAGGCACAACTTTTTGGAATCTCTTTCCAAAAGAAGACCTTCCCCATATATTCTAAACAAACAACGTATCTGCTAACTTATGGACGTTTTCTTTGCTGCTACAAGTAGCATTTACTGCCTAACTGCACATTGCTGTGTTTTTTCTAAACCGAATCCTAAAATGTTAGGTGTGGTTTCTTAGACTATTATTCAGAAAGCAATCAACAGGAAAAAAAAAAGGAAGAGTCCTTCAAGATCTGAAGAGATAAGAGAAAATGAAATGAGGTTCTGTTTTCTATAGTTGAGTTCATGCTGTATTACTGTCAATTCAAACAACCTCCATTCTTGAGCCTGGCCTTCAGGTTGTGAAGAGGTTTGTTAATCACCATGTGGCTCCTGGAGAGAAAGAAGTACCCCGTGGAGAGGAATGGGGAGCATGGCCAGGCTGCCAGCAGGAGGAAAGGGTGTCGCCTGGAGGACTCAGGGAAGAGGTCAGACGAAACAGAATGTCTGAGACTCCCAAGCTAGGGCAGCCTATCAGGAGGAAAGCAGGTGGCACCAAGGGGAGAAGGACATGGGGATGAAGGGCTCAAGAATTATACACTGTGGGTGGCAAGGAAAGGGCAACCACAATGGGAATTAGAACCGAGGGTCCTCAGCAAACTCCAGTTAGAACTACCACGTGATCCGTCTGTACCACTCCTGGGTACACACCCAGAGGAATCTAAGTCAGCACACCACGGAGACAACTGCACATCCAGGTCCACTGTGGCACTGGTCACAATAGCAATATATGGAATCAGCCTAGGTGTCGATCAGCAGATGAATGGGTAATAAAGTATGGCATATATACGCAATGGAGTTTTATTCATCCATAAGGAAGAAGGAAATTATGTCATTTGCAGGAAAATGGATGCAGCTGCAGATCATCATGTTAAGTGAAACAAGCCACACCAGGAAGGACAAATATTGCATGTTTTCTCTTATACATGGAATATTGTTGTTGTTATTGTTGTTAGGTGTCATCAAGTCAGGTCCAACTCATAGCAACCCTCACAGGGTTTTCAATGGCTAATTGTTTTGGGGTTGCCCTGGTAGTGGATTGCCATGTCCTTCTCCCATTTTGGGGGACTGGGAACTGAACTCAGGACCTCAGAGACTGCAGAGTGGTGCTCTACCAACTGAGCTAAATCCCAGCCCCATATGGAATATAGCATATATGTGTGTGTGTGTGTGTGTGTGTGTGTACTTTATACATCCATGGTTTTTGCTGAAAAAAATATAGCATTCTGCAGAGTTAGATAATAACATAAAAATTAAGTCATAACTAAATAATCAAACTCAGTTGTACCCCCTCACTTTTATCATACCTTTGTTGTTGTTGTTGTTGTTGTTGTTGTTGTTAGGGCCTGCCATTGAGTTGGGTCTGACTTGTAGAGATCCTACATGCAGCAGAATGAAACACTCCCTGATCCTATGCCAGGCACATGATCTTATTTATGTTTAAGCCCACTGTTGCAGACACTGTGTCAATCCATCTAGTTCAGGGTTTTCCTTTTTTTGTTGACCTGCCACTCTCCCAAACAGGATGTCCTTTTCTAAGGATTGAACCCTCCTGACCACATGTCCAAAATACGTAAGACGCAGTCTGGCCATTCTTGCTTCCAAGGAGCACTCTGCTTGAACTTCCTCTAGGACAGATCTGTTGGCTCTTTGGGTAGTCCATGGTATATTCAATATTCCTCTCCTGCACCATAACTGAAAGCATTATTTTTTCTCCTGTCTCCCGTATTCAACATCCAGGTTTCATAACCATATGATGCGACTGAAAATACTATGGCATGAGTCAGGCGCACCTTTATCTTCAATGTGATATTTTTACTTTTCAATACTTTAAAAAGATCTATAGACACAGCTTTTCCCAATGTGATACGTCTTTTGATTTCTTGACTGTTGCCTCCACAGGTATTGATTGTAGAACCAAATAAAGCAAAATCGTGGACAAACTCAATCTTTTCTCTATTTATCTTGAAGTTGCATACTGATCCAGTTGTTAGGACTTTTGTTTTGTTGATGTTGAGTTGAAATCCATACTGAAGGCTGTTTTTAATTGTCATCAGTACATGTTTCAAATCCTCTTCACTTTCAACAAGCAGAGCTGTGTCATCTGCATAACTCAGGTTGTTAATGCATCTGCCTCCAATCCTGATACTGCATTTTGTTTCATAAAGTCCAGCTTCTCAGATTACTTGCTCAGCATAGAAATTGAAGAGGCATGGTGAAAGGATACAGCCCTTCTGCACACCTTTCTCAACTTTAAATCAAGTAGGGTTTCCTTGATGTGTTTGAACAACTGCCTTCTGGTCTGTATATAGATTCCTAAAGGATTACAATTAGGTGCTCTGGTATTCCCATTCTTCATTCTTCACAGTGTTATCCATAATTTGTTATGATCCACACAGTCAAATCATACCTTTACTTAACTGCTACCTTCTGGCCATAGCATACAATGACAGTTTTAAAGCATTACTGTTATCTGTCATGATTGATGAAACTTTGGAGCCTCTTGGAGGAAAGAGCCTATTAAATCTCAGTTCTAGAGCCCAGAGAGCTTGATTGGAGATTTGTGGGTGTGGGGGGATTCCCAGCTTAACCATAGGACTCGGTGTACTGAGCAGATCCAATTTCAAAGTGATTCTGGCCACATCCTCCAGACAGCAGAGCCAGACCACCAAGCATGTCGAGGGAGCACAGCAGGTACTCCATGAAGACACAATGTTTGTAATAATTAATGTGGAACCTCAGGAGAAAAGAGCCGAAACCCACAGAGAGTGTGGGCTCTTGCTTTTATCTTCACCACTAAGGAGCACTTTTTTTTTTTTTTAGAAATTTTTAATGTACATCATAATGCGATTCATTTTGACATGCTTTTCATTGTGACAATTTTCATATATGCAATTTGATAAGCATTATTCATATAGGTTACCCTTTACCCTCCTCTATGTTTCCCCCCTTCCCCCCTTCCCATCTAAGTTTCCCATCCAAGTCTTCTCTATCTTTTACTATATAGTATTTTTCTATATATCCTTGGGTTCCATTTCTGTTTAAGATAGAAACTTTTTCTGTAGTGGTCTTTGTTTCTATCTTGTTAGAACAATTACATGTGATTTCTAGTCTATTTATATTGACCTCATTCTTATCTTCCCTCCCCCCCTTTTAATGTGATCTGACCTTTGAGTAGGATTTTTCCTTCTTGTAATTTTGAGTCAGCTCTCTCATATGAGTGAGAACATGTGTTGTTTCTCTTTCTGAACTTGTGTT
>VMDO01018223.1:0-17058 GCA_007922755.1 Pedetes capensis
TTGCTCTGGGTGAGAAGGGTTGTATCCTTTCAGTTGCCATATGGAAATGCCTTTTCCAATTACAAAACCAATAAATGATCATTTAAATATTTTCCAGGAAAACAAAGACTGAAGGCTAAACAAACAAAAAGCAAACCAGCCTGGCATGGTGGTGCACACTTGGAATCCTGGCACTGGGGAGGTGGAGGCAGGAGGATCGCGAGTTCAAGGCCAGCCTGGCCTACATAATAAGAACCTGTCTCAAAAAAGAAAACCCCCAAACTAAACCAAGCCAAACAAACCCACCTCTGGCCCAAAAGTCCCGTGAGAACTATAGTTTCTCTTGTTTGCATCTATGTGCCTGTCTGTATCTGACCTGCCTTTCCAACTGTGGGTGGCTCCAAGCTAACATGTATAGATCTATATGCTTCATTTTGTCCTTTTCCTTCTTTTCTTTTTAATTGACAAATAATACTTTCACATATCTATGGGGTACCATACTATAAAGCAATATATATACACATGTGTAATGATCAAAACAGGGCAACGAGCATTTCCACCTGAGGCCTTGGATTTGATCCCCAGCACCGCCAAAAATGGGAGAAGGACCTGGCAGCCCACTCCCAAAACAATCCTACAAACAATTAGCCATTGAAAACCCTATCAATAACAGATAAGCACTGACATAGTGCAGGGCATGGCACAGTGTCAGGGAGTGTTTTATTCTGTTTTACATAGGGTTAGTATGAGTTGGACCCAACTGGATAGCACCTAACACCACCACCACCACCACCACCACCACCACCACCAACAACAACAACAACAGTTTATCACTTCCTTGTTTTGGGAATCTTCAAGCTCCTCTCTTCCAGTTTTTTATAAAATTAAATCCTTCTTCTTGTTGTTAGGTGTTGTCAAGTCAGGTCTGACTCATAGCCACCCTCTGTATAAAAGAACGAAACACACTCTGACACTATGCCATGCCTGGCATTACTGTCAGCGCTTCTCTGCTGTTCATAGTGTTTTCAATAGCAGATTGTTTCAGGAGTGGGTTGCCAGGTCCTTCTCCCAAGCTTGTAGCACTTGGTAGTCCCAGGCAGTCTCCCATTCAAGGACTAACCAGGCTGACCCTGCTTATCTTCTGAGATCTGATGGGATCGGCAGTCAGGGTGGCATGGCTGCAGATCTTAATTAAATCCTTATAGTATTATAATGGGCTGTGGTTTAGCTCAGTTGGTAGAGTGCCGTGCTAAACTCTCTGAGGACCTGAGTTTGATCCTCAGCACCGCAAACACAGGAGAAGGACGTGGCAATCCACTCCCAAAGCAATCCCAAAGCAATCAGCCATTGAAAACCCTTTGAGGGTTGCTGTAAATTGGACCTGACTTGATGGCAACTAACAATAACAACAACAAAAAAGAGTTTATACTGTTGCCTGCAGCCAGATCTCAGAAGCTAAGCAGTGTGGGACTTGGTTAGTACTTGGATGGAAGACAGCCTGGGAACACCAGGTGCTGTAGGCCTGGGAGAAGGACCCGGCAACGTACTCCCAAAACAAAATCATGAATAGCAGAGAAGCACTGACAATAGTGTTTCACCTGTTGTACACAGGGTCGCTATGAGTCAGACATTGACTTGATGGCTCCTAACAATAAACATTAATAGTATTATAATTCCACCACATAGCCATATAAGACTTTATTGAGGGACATTTTGTTGGTTGCTGGTTTTCTTTCTTTCTTAAAATAAAAAACCCTGCACTTCCTTGAAAATCCTTATGCATATGTCTTGACCCCTTTTTCTTATTTGCTTGGTGTAAATCCCTAGCAGTAGAATTTCTGGAGAAATGCCTCTGAACTGCCCTCTGCAAATGCTGTGCAAATGACACCCTTCTCCCAGGTGTGAGAGGCTTACAGGCAGTCTCTGAGTAATGGGTATATCTTGACCTGGGAAGACCTTATCTAATAAAGGCATTTCTGGAGAAATGCCTCTGAACTGCCCTCTGCAAATGCTGTGCAAATGACACCCTTCTCCCAGGTGTGAGAGGCTTACAGGCAGTCTCTGAGTAATGGGTATATCTTGACCTGGGAAGACCTTATCTAATAAAGGTTTTATTTTTCATATTAACATAAGTTGCAATTTTATGAACTATTTTATTTGACTGTTTGTTTCCTTATTTCAGCTTTCTATTATGACAATGTTCAAACAGAAAAAAGTTGAAATAATACAATGAACAACCACATGCCCTTCATTTAGATTTAGTTTTTTGTTTTTCTACATAATATTTAGCATCTTGATCTATATGTGTGTGTATTGAAAATTTCCTAACCACCGTAATACTATTGTGCCTGAGAAAATTTGTCAATAAGTTTGCAATATCTTTTTGTAATATCTTTTAATGCCTGTTCCTTATTTAGATGGATCCAATATGTGCAAAGCATCATTTCGGTGTAATGCCAAGATAATGTGGAGATAATATCCTGGCTATGTAACAGGGTCACCTGGGAGTATATTTTTAATAGGGGCTGGGGATTAAAATAAAAAATTTTCAAGGAAATCAAGAAAGAAACAATTCTGGGAAGTCATAGGTCCCAGGCCTTCCAAGGGGTGTGGGCGTGGGGTTTGGGACTAGAGATGCAGTTCAATGGCAGATAGCCAAAGCAGAGGTCATGTTGCTTCGAGGTCTTGCCATGAGGACAATGAAGGGAGACGTCTGTCACAAGCTTGTCTTACACGACAAGGGATTGCATCCCAGAAGAGGAGGTGAGTGAGGCCCTGGCCCTTCCTCCATGCCTACTATTTGCCAGGCCAGAGGAGGACAACCTGCAGGGAGAGGGTGAGAGTTAGGAGTCCCCTCCATGGGTTGGGAAACTGCTCATTCTTGCTGAACCAAATCTGCTCTCTGAGGGAGAAAAAAGGACGCATTGTTGCCTGTAGAAGCCTACAAAAAGCTAAGAAAATGGGGAGTTTCCCTGCCAGTCAGCAGATATATCCAGGGACACCCCGGGACCAACACAGTGGCAGGGCAAAGGGAAGACAATGGGGGCCTTCCAGAGCTGGCCCGCCATGTGCCAGGAGGAAGGCTGTGTGGAGTGATCTAACAACATTCTTTCACATCTCATTTTGGGCTTCAGGGCGGGAGACAGTGGGCCTGGGAACACCCAAGTCTCATAGTCGCCACCCCCAAAGTGTTTGTCCTTTGTACGGGGCTGTGGTGCCTTTCCCACAACCAGGGCTGGGCAGGCCGATCTGATCCCTACCCTCTTGCTAACGGGTTGGTCTCGTTTCTGATGCCTCGTGGGGAAAACCGTGGAAGTTTCTTTTGAGGTAACCTGAATCTGTCATTGTCAGGAGCATCCATTTCATTTAGAACTTGGAACCACCATGGTTTTCAACAGGATGCTTAACAAACTGGGACCCATGGAACAGGCAATAAAGTTTCTGGCCTCCTGAACTGAGAATCGTTGTTTTTTACCCTGCAATATAATGTGTTTTATTTCCCCACTTTTTATAGCTTCCAGCTTAAGACCTGGCTACACAAACCCCCTCCCTCTGTTGGCTGTCCTCATGGGAACGGTGGAAACCTCAGCTTCCCATTTGCCTTCTGGGCTCCTCAGATGTCCCACAGCCCTATGCCAAGGGCAACCCAAAATCCCCGAAAATTAGGCTGCAGCAGTGGCAATGGCTTGTGGTCTTCTTTCTTAGAAATGCAATCCTTTTTCCTTCTATATTTGCTTGGGTTGATATTAATTTGGATTATGTAAAACAGCATGGTGATTTTTAACATTTTTTAAATTAAAAATTTTTTAAAAATTATTTAAAAAATTTAATTAGCATATGATATAATGGGCTTCATTATGACATTTTCATACAACTGTACTGGGGACTTGGCTTTTTTCACTCCTCATTACCCACACGCTGCTCCCTCCTCTCTCCCACTATTTTCCTCCCAGCTCCAGATAAGGCAGGGTATTTTTTAAAATGAGATTAGTAATGACAAACTAAGAGTTAAAATCCTCTTATAATCACATAAAACTCTGAAGACAGGGAGGTGCACATCAGGGAGGCTCTGAGATGTGGTTGAGCCTTGAGTTCTGATGTTTCCGGAGTGTGGCCTCCTTTTGAAATACCTTTGTATTAGGTTGGAAATCATCAGTAATTTGTAAATTGGTGGGTAAAATTTGGTATCTGCAGAAGAAGTCAGAGAGACAAAGAAAGAGAAAAGGACATGCAGTAGTATCTGGACAACAGGGACTGGAGGTGTCAGTCCTAGCTGCTGAACCCTTCAGAGGGCCAGTGCCCTCAGGTCCTCTGTTTTCTCTGGCCTTGGACATCCCACTGCAGACCTGGAACTCTATCAGCACAAATGAGCTCTTCAAACCCCGAAGATTGCAGTTTTTATTGCATTGATTGGAATGGTGAACACAAATTCCATACTCCCCCCTTAGAACTATAATAGAGTTTTATGTTTAACCATAGTTGGAAAGAAAACTTGTGAATAAATGGTCTCTATAAAATATTTCTACTGTAGCCAGGCTATGAAAGAAAACTATGGTTATTTATCAAGTTTTCCTCAGAATGGTTTTGTGGACAAATCCTTTTTCTTCTGTATTTGTGCAATGCAAAAAACTAAAGCATAGAAATTCAAAATGTTTTCAGTGACATCTCTGGACAACTTGAAGTGATTAGCCTATGAACCATCCATTCATCCATCCACCCACTCATCCATCCATCCATTCACTCACCCACCCATCCATCCATCCATCCATCCACCCACCCATTTGGTCATTCCTCCTCTTTTAGGCACCCACCGTATTAACAATGTTTCTGGAATCTGTAAACTTAATGCTTTAACATCTGATGCTGTGAGTGTCAAAGAGTATTTTCAATGACAATTGTTTCCTGATTTGTTGGCCTCCCCATACCTGAATGTTAAAACTTACTAAAGTTCTGCTATGTGCCCGCTGTTGGCCTAGGCACTAAGATGGTGAAGATGAACAAAGCAGAGTCCCTGCCCCAGGGATTTCACCACTTGGATGAAGACACTGACAAACAACATGTATGTAACACAGGTGGGGGCCATGCTAGATCTGAAATTGTATGGTAAACACTGAGGGGAGGTGGCTGGAGAGGGGAGTTTCGGGCTGGATCTTGAAAGCTGAGAAGGCAAAAGAGCCCAGTGGAGGCGCAGAGCTGGATGGAATGTGGTGAGGTGGGACGGGGCAAGTAGTGTGGTAGCTGGGACGAAGGGAGGGAGGTAGCAGGTGAATCAGGAAGGTTCAGGGAGGGGATATGGGCTGGGATTTAGCTCAGTTGGTAGAGTGCCACTCTGCAGTCTCTGAGGTCCCAGGGTCACTTCTCAGCACTACAAAAATGGGAGAAGGACATGGCAATCCACTCCCAAGGCAATCCCGAAACAATCAGCCATTGAAAACCCTATAAGGGTTGCTGTGAGTCGGACATGACTTGATGGCACCTAACAACAACAAGAGGGAGGTGATGGGTTGGTGGAAAACCTAGAACACCACACAGAGGACTTTGGACAGTCATCTCTGGGTGATGAGGAGTCACTGCAAGTTTCTCAGGTGGCACCGTGGTTGTATTTGTGTTTTAGACTATTGTGGCAGAAAGTGACAGGCAAATCAGCAAGGGGAGTTGGTGGCTCAGAGATGAGAGGAGCAAGTGAAGTCCCCGAGGTGGAGAGGAGAGGAGTAAGGGAGGGAGAGGGTGGGTGTTTGGTGACATTGGGAACTGAAAGGGATGGAATCCAGGACTTGGCTTTGACAAGGAGGAAGGAAATGATATCAAATGCTTCTCTCTCTCTCTCTCTCTCTCTCTCTCTTTTACTTTCCCCCTTTCTCTCCCCTCCTCACCTTTGGAGATTGTGCAGAAAGAAGAGAAGATGGTAAAGTTTCACCCCTCAGAGCCCAGTGTGCAGAGATAGGCGCCCCCTGCAGGTGGCTCAGAGCTGGAGGCGTGCTTAAGAAAGCCCTCTGGGGAGGTCAGCTGGGACTTAGGACTCCAGCTCTGTCTACAGTGGAAAACCAGCTGAAGCTGCGATGTGGTCCCTCTCTGCTCTCTACAGCAGCAGGCAGTCAGTCCCCCACCACAGGATTTGAAGACAGATAGGGCAGGTGTGAACTGGTTGGAGGAAGGATTTAGGTGAGGTGGAGGGACAACTGGAGCTGGGGTTTCTCTTTCCTCTGTGAGTCAGGAGGCCGCAAACAGCACGCGGGCGCTCTTGCCCAGAGGTGCTCAGCTGCAGCAGTGCGGCTGCTGGTTCGATCCTCAGGCACAGAGCTTGTGCTGTGCTTGAGTGTCAGGCGGGCTCACCCCCAGCTCCGAGGGGGATGTGCTCCAGCGGCCAGTGGTGAGGCCATGGTGGGGAGACCTGGACCAGCTTCCCGGTTGTCTCCAAAGCCGTGGAGAAGCCCACAGGCTGGAGAAAAGGGCCAGCTACAAGGTTGCAAATATGGCAAGCAGAAATATCAGCCCTCAGCGGAGAAGCAGAAGTCCATCTGAGGCGTGGGACCCAGCGGAGGACTGGTGTAGGATGGTGCCAGCTGCTTTTGCTCGGTCCTGGAGCGTGGTGATCCTGGGCGGCAGCCACGGAGCAGCGACCAGCCTGTTTGTAATTATCACGTCGAGCCTTTGATCTGCTTTAATTATTTGTTTCTCCTTGCAAACACGAACTTGACTCACTGGTGCTGGGCTTGGCCTGCTGCTCCCCTTGAAGGTGCTCGGCAGTGGGCTGGGTGAGTTTTCCAAACGACATCCAAATGCCCTGGCTTCCACTCAGCCCTAAACCCTCAGCTCCTACTGCGTAGTGGGAGATGGGAGCACAGGTCCCCTAGGTGCTCTGAGGCGCTCTCTCCCTGTCCTCCCTTCCCAGGACACAGGGGAAGGAGGCGGAACAGAATACAATAAATGTTCTCAGCAGGCACACACTTGCCAGGTGGGTCAAAGCTGGCAACTTGCTAATTTAAAAACAAGCTCTCTGGGTAGGTCTTGTGGGATTTACCATTTCAGTTTTGACTTCGCAGCTTTCCCATCTAAATCGTAAAACCTTCGGCCTCATGAAATGAAGACACAGCGTGGCCCACTGGCAAACTCTCTGAGGCACAGCCACGCCCCAAGAGATTTTCATCTTGTTTTGTTATGTTTATTCTTACTCTTGTCCTCTGAGACAGAGTCTCACGATGTATCCCAGGCTGGGCTCAATGTTGAGATCCTCCTGCCTCAGCCTCTTGAGGGCTGGGATTCCAGGCGTGGGCCACCATGCTCTGCTTTGCCCCCAAAAGATGTTAACATACAGGCCTGTGGATTTTAATAAATTAATTCTTTTTGTAGGGGAGGAGAGGGTGTTGGGGATTGAACCCTCACAGCCCTGCCCCCCAGGCTTATGAATTCTAGAATTAAAAAAATATATTTTACACGTTTTGTGTATCATCTAATTCATCCATTTCAAGTGTGCCATTTCATGATTTTTAAAAGTAAACTTACAAAGTTGTGCAACTATCACCATAAGTCGGTTCTGGAACACTTCCAGGAAAGACCTCTCATGTACAATTCCCGTCCATTCCTGTTCTTCCTTTCCCACACCCCAGGCGACCACTGATCTTCTTTGTTTCTGCAGGCTTGCCTTTTCTGAACATTTTGCATCAATGGGATCATATGATGTTCAATGTCTTTTGTCTGCTTCCTTTATTTAGCAAAACATGTGAGAGGTCCGGCCGAGTGTTCTGGCGTACCTAGAATCTGTCGTCGTTACTGAAAAAATCTTCCGCTGGATGGATATAGCACATTTAAAAAATACGCTCACCAGCTGAGGGCGATTTGAGTCATTTTTAGTCAGAACGATGATGGATACTGCTGCTGCGGCCATTTCTGTGTAAATCTTTGTATGGAAGAAAGACTTAAAATTTGAAATAAAAAGATCTGCCTCAATTCTCTGATGTCCACAATGCTATGCCAGCTCAAAGAAAAGGTTTTATGTGCGGCCAGGGGTTCATCTGTAGCATGGCTGGTGCCATTAGTGAGGGCAAAAGGACAAGGACAGTCAGAGCCATCAAACAGGCTCGCCGGAGCCCTGGGCACAGAGTACAACTGGCCAAATGGTGTTGAGGTGGCCGGCAACTTCGGAATGTCAGAGGCTTGACTCCTGGACGTCTGTTCAGTCTGGATCTATAGTTGGCAAGTGAGGAAAACCTATCTCAACAATTTTTTAATAAAATACCATCAATGCAAAGGAAGTTTATTGGTTCACATAACGAAATGCCCAGGGGCAGGACGAGCTGCAGGTGTGTCCCGATCCTGAGGGACAATGACATTGTCTGTTTTGGGCTTCTTCCTACCAAGTGTTAATTCCTAGGCTCCCAAAGCTGGTGAGTTGACTGGAAGCCCCTCTTCTTGAGTTCACATTTACGTTCATTTGACAGATGTCCTTCAAATAGCCTCAGAGAAAGTTTCCCTGTGTTTGCACGGGGCTAGGGAATAGAGCGGCAATGAGGAGGACGATGTGCGGAAGCCGAAGGACATGTCTGGTTTCTGATTACCTCGAGCCTGCTGGCACGGCCTCACCAATGGCTCAAGGGCTCTGGATCAAAGAGCCTTCACATCTTCCGGGCCAACCTGTTTCTCAGACTGTGACTCCCTAACATGGCCAGACACAGTAGAATGAGTCCAAATCCCTTCAAATTGCACGTGGGAAACCTGAGGGACGGGGTCAGGAGGCTCTCTGAAGGTTGCACAAAGTGTTCATGGCAAAGACTTGAACTCTCGTCCTCGGCCACTCCGTCCTAGAAGTTAAACATTTTTATTTTGCGACTTCCTTTTGTAAACCAGGGGAACATACATATGTTTGTTGGCTATATATAAAATTGGCTCCATATACGGGGGGTAATTTTGGACTGAAGAAATATGGGAAGTAGGGATATAGGACTTTCCTGCCAAATTTTATTTTTCAATATAATATGACTAAATGTAAACTCAATTTACAATTATATGTTACTCTTATTCCCTCAGAAATGGAATAAAAAGAGAGAAGTTTATATGAGGATAGATTGAGTAAACTGAATGAATTGGGGTAAAAGGCCAGAAGTAGGTTACGCCCCAGGAGCTCTGTGAGGGGTGAACTCTCTTGCCTCGTTTGTGACTCATTCAGCATCTGCACCCGGCACCCTGAGTTGAGGGCCTCCTAAGTGCCATTTCATCATATGAGGTTGGTATTACCCCATTTGGAAAAAAGAAAACTAAGCCTCAGAAGGCTGAAGTAATTTTCTTGAGGGCACAAAACTAGGAAGGGGACAGATTCATTTTTGGAACTTGTCCTTTGGAAAGCCTGTGGGTCTAGAATTCTGGGGTCTTCCTTCTTTAAGAAGGATACCCAGGAAGGAGACATACTTGAGAATGTTGGGGCTCAGGGCAGAGTCTGTGTCTCTCCCCTGCAAATAGACAAGAACAGAAATGTCCCTAGTAGGTCATTTACTGCGATGAACGGGTCTGCAGGTCTCATCCATGGGGTCCTGGGACAAGGCTGCCTACTGTGACCCCAGGGGGGAAGGACCCTGGAGAATGAATGTTGGGTGGCAGACCTGAGGACCATGCTGGGGACCAGCTTTGGGCTGGCCAGCATCCGTGCCCCATGATGCTGCAAGGGCTGAGGGCTGTGATCCCGAGGGCAGATCCCGTTGGGCCAATGGGGGACCCTGTCATTGTAGCAGCAGAGCGGCCCTCTGAGTGTAAGCAAGCCCATTCCCAAGCCATTTGATGTCTCTCCACCCAGTTCTTCCCTGGGTTGTCTGGAGCACAATTCCAGTCCCAGCTCCTGGCAGAGGCAGGGGAAAGGATCCTGCTTGGCTCCATAGGAAGGACACTTCAGAGGGGAGGCCAGGTAACTTTCTGGAGCCTGCCCCTCCCTCATTGGACCTCCTGGTGGCATGGGTGCTGGTGGGCCTTACCCTGGGGGAGTACTCCTTCTCTGTGGTCCATCTGTGGCCTGGGCAATGTGAGGTCATCTTCATGTGCCTTGGGCAGGAGTGGCAAACTTCTTCTGTGAAGGGCCAGTTGGGAGATATTTAAGATTTGTGGACCATATAATCGCTCTGTCCCGTGCCTCAGCTCTGCCACAGCTACATGGAACAAACTGTGGACAGTAAGTAATGAATGGGTGGCTTGGGTTCCAGTCAGATTTTACCAAAGCAGGGCAGGGGCCAGCTTTGGCCCCTTGCCATGGCTTGCTGGCATGGATCAAGAAGATGAGCCGTCAGATCACACTGCCCAGATGAAGAAGATGTGGCAGACAGGTCCAGGACTCCATGGGACCCCATGAGAGTGCTGTGTGCCAGCCTGCCCTGTGCAGCCCCATAGGCGATATCTGCCTAGCCTCAGGAGCTGAGAGATCTAGTTTCAGAGCGTCGTGCTTAAGGAGCCATGGACGGAAATGCAAGCCTGGACAGTGTAAGTGACATTGTCTGCTCTTTCTCCAGAGCTTGCCAGCTGGGGTTGGGCCAGGGCTGGGGCAGTGATCAAAGGCTGTCAGACATTTTAGGGACATGTTTTACTGACCGACACACCCTTGCACATATTGGCCTGGGTGCGCTACCCCTCGTGGTGCACACCTGGAAAACTTATGGGATGTATTGTAAGTCAGGACAACCTCAGGCCCTGCGGGGCCACGGAGAGGTATGGGGCATGTGCTCAATGACCAGGAGGAGTCATAGGAAACCAGACACAGAGGGCACAAGATAGAAGTGAGCAGGTACTCGAAAGCAGTACCTGCAGCATGGCTGTGGCCAGAGCAGGAAGAGCTTCCTTTGGGTTGAGATGTGAGCTTCCAGGAGGAGGTGGCGTGTGTTGTGGGCCTTGAAGACTGGGTGGATTTGCCAGGAGAGTGTGGGCATGCCTGGCTGATAGCCAGTGGCGCTAGCAGCCAATGGCTTAGCTTGGCTTTGAGATGTCAGGCGGATGGAACTTTCCAAGGATGATGGCAACAATATCTCCCATGTCCTGTGCTTTTCTCTGCTTCAAGAGGTAGAGGCAGAAGCCCCTTTGCATCACGTGGCTGATGACTTGTGTCACTTCTAGGACACCCTGTTAGTCAGTCTTCTGTCCCTGTGACAAATACCCAGAGGAACAACCTAGAAGGGGCAGATTTATTTTGGCTCAGGGTTTCAGAAAGTTCAGTTGAAGGTCGGCTGGGTCCTAACTGCAGGGCAGAATGTCTCGACCGCAGAGGAGAGGCTGCTCACCTTATGGCATCCAGGAAGCAGAGAGAGACAGAGCATGGGGCTGGGATGTGGTACCTTTCCAGGGCACATGGGCAGTGATGTGCCTCCTCCACCGAGACCCCGCCTCCTAACTCCCCTGCTCCAGTTATGAATGTGTCTGTAGATGGGGTCTGAGCCCTCATGATCACCCACTGCCCCAAAACCCCAGCTCCAACCGTGGGTGCACTGGGAACCAGGCCTTCAACAGGGAGCCTTTGGGGAGCCCCTCACATCCCCACCACAACAAACAGAGACGGTCATGCCCAGGACCTTTGGGTCTAGGTGGCAGGAGAGGGGCTGTTTCTGCCTAGTGAGTGGGGACCATCATGTGGTGCCAGGGCCAACACGGGAGAAGCTGGGCCGCCCTGAGCCCACCATGTGCTGGGGAAGCCACAGGGGAGGAGCAGCCACAGCGGCCCTCGGTGCAGTCCTGGCCTTTGTCCTGCACCGGCAGGGCCATCTGATGACTGCAGCGCCTCACGCTGAGCTACCCTGGCCTCTGAGGCTCTCCAGGGGGGTCCCCCACACGGGGGAGCAGAGGGAGGGGTCCTTGTGCCCTCGCCTGGCTTTGGCCCTAGGGAGCCCATCGCTTGGTAGAGGTCCCGTGGGTTGTTCCATGGACTCTGAGCCTGGGTGAAGGGTGGAGAGGAGCTGCTTGGCACAAACCCTTGATGCCCCTGACTCGGATTGGTAGCGCCGACTACTGAGTAGCTGGCAGGAAGCTCTGGGGCGCCCCTCGGGGAGCGGCTACTTCAGGCCACGCTGTCAGAAGAGAGATCCGGAGTGGAGTGGGGCGGTGGGGCGGGGGGGGGGGGGGGGCGGCCACAGGAGTGGAAGCAAAACTGAAGCGACCTCAGGTGAACTGGCCGAGGAGTGGGGCGGAGAGGCAGCCCGGGGAGAGTGGGCAGCACTGCATCCTTAGCCCCTTGCCCTGCCCCAAGCCCACCGCACAGCCTTGCGGCAGCGGGATTTCTACATCACTCGGTCCTGTGGTTCCTCGTGTGGATGGGTGGGTGGATGGGGCACCCGGGAGGACCTGAGACCATCTGACTTTGGTATAGGAGGGACACAAGGACCGCTAAGACAGATCCGAGAAGGCAGGCAGGCAGCGATCTCCCTGAAAACATGGGAGTAAGATTGGTTTGCTTCCCACCCTAGGCTTGTGCGCTGCCTCTGCAGAGTCATTTCTGGGGCAAAAGCCCCTGGTTGTGAACATGTCAGATCACGAGGATTCTGCCTGTTCTCCCCCTCCCCCCACACACTTTGGAGATAGAGTTCACTGTTGAGATGCTTTAAGATCTTGAATTTATACTATGATGTGAGTGACTGATAAATGAGCCTTTCCTGAGTGAGAACTATGAAGCCAAGAGCCCTGGGCTACGTGGAGGCCCTGGGACTGCGAGATCCACCAGAAAGGGGAGGAGAGGACGTAGAAGCGAGGCTGGCTGCTCACTGATCTCGAGTCTGCGTTCAGGGCTTGGTTTGTCCACAGCTAGGATTAGTCCCTTGGTGGAGCCCATTGATAAAAGCCAGCATTGGTTCTGATTGGCTGAGTGTGCGTTCCACCTTGTCAGGCATCTGTCTTGATTGGTGGGTCGGATGGCTGTGTTGATTGGCTGGACTTCTGTTCTGATCGGGTTGTGGAGCTAACACAGGTCGCTGACCTTAGCTCCAGGAAGAGTCGAGCCCAGTCCCCAGTTTGCGAGCAGAAGCAGGCCAGCCAGTCCAGCCCCGTCACTGCCTGGGGTCCTGAAGTCCTTCCCGTGACACCTGTGTGCTGCCCACCACTCTGCCCTTTTTAGAAATGCGCTTCCTCTCTCCTGGTTCTCGAGGGCGTTCACCCGGCACTGTTCCCTGGAGGGGACTTGCTGACCCGTCCCCATCCGCTGGGTTCCCGTCACTCCCAAGCCCACTTCCAACCGCAGAGCACGTGGACTCTGCCTTGCCCCGGTCCCTAGGCAGCTTACTCTCCCGGCTGGAGCAGCCCTCAACCCAGGCGGCACGGGCTTCGGGAGTTGGCTCCCCAGATCCTCTGCCTCTCCTGGGACTCCACACAGTCCCGGTCCCGGAGACCCCCAGTTGAGCTGGGGATAACCTGGACTCTTTCTCCCCTCCTGCCCTCGCTTCCCCAATACACGGTGTCCCCTACATCCCTGTCTCAGGGGCTGCTTTGGAGGCTCCCAAATCTAGACACCCGCTCAAGGATGCCATGTTTCAGGGAAACAAAAAGCAGCTGGGGTAGGGGCAGCTCTGCTGCTTGCCCTCCCATGCAGCCCTTCTCTGAAGTCAGGGCCTGAGAAAGGACTTGGTTGCCATCTTGGTTCTCAAAGGGCAAAATACAATGAAAACAACAACAACAACAAAAAATGAATCATGCACTAAATGGCCTTGTACTCATTTGTTAGAATCTCTAATGCAAGGTTAAAGAAACCCACCCTTCACCAGCACCCACAATGCTCTCTGTGGTCGGGGATTTAGCTCATCTTTAAAAACTTTGCTTTCTCCACTACTGGTGTGAGGTTCTCAGAAATTCTTTCAAGCTCTGGTTTCTCTAATGATCAGATGGCATTAAAACAAGATCTAAGCACCTGTGGACACACCATGGCAGGTGCCTCTGCCCCACAGCGAGGACCCCTGCCCAGCTGACGTGCCTTTGACTGTGTGGGGAACAGCTGAATGCTCAGCAATCAGTGGCTCTATGGGAAGTGCTGCTCCCTGCTTTGTGGAATCTGCTTTTGTGGGAGACAAAGGAGCCTGTCTTCAATTCAGTTCATCTCCCTGACCCTTTGAAGCCAGAACTAGAAGTAGCCAGGGTGAAAAAAAAATAGGACTCTAAGGTTAGGAAAAATATGCAGATCTGAACCATTCCTCAATGACTAGGCAGGAAACCCTTTTAACAAATGGTTCCTACTATTTGGTAGGAATCTAGTGTGATTTCCTCTGGATGCCTCTGTGTGGGTGAGGGATAACATGGCATATCAAGAATACTGGAGCTGGTAATGCAAACAGTTCCTCCCAGGGGGTCAGCAGATGCCCTGTAGGGATGGGACTGTCTGCAGGAGTTCTTGTCTATGCACAGCTCATTTTCAGGGCACCCCTGGCACTGGGTAGGGAGGGCTCTTCCAGGCTTCCTTCACTATTCCATTCCTCCCACCGGTTCCTAATATGCAGCTCCTCCCCAGCCCAAGGGAAACCAGGACTGGAAGTGGCCCCACCTGTTCCTCCTCTCTTCCGTTTCTTTGTACTCCTTTGCTTCTCCTTCCCTTTTCCATTTCTCTTCTTTCCTTCTCCACCCACCCCTTTCAGTACTGACTGATGAACCCAAGGCCTCACACATACTTTGCACCCACTGAGCTGCAGCCCCAGGCCCATTTTAATTTTTTATCTTGAGATAGGGTCTCGCTAAGTTGCACAAGCTGCCTCTGGCCTCACACCTGCGATTCTCCTGCTTCTGCCTCCTGAGTTGCTGGGATGACAGGCGTGAGCCAAAGGGCCTGGCTCCCTTTGAATTATTGTTGCATGGATGCCATAACAAAGTACTATGGACTGAATGGCTTAAACAATAGAGATTTATTTTCTCACCCTTCGGGAGGCTGGAGGCCCATGACCCAGGTGCTGGGAAGCGCAGTTTGGTAAGGCTGTCCTCCTGGCTGGCAGACTGAGGCCTTTTCTCTGGGTCTTCAGATGGCCCCTCCTCCTGTCTGGGCAGCCCTGAAGTCTCTTTGTCAGATTTCTTCTTATAAAAGCATGAGTCAGACTGTATTAGGACCCACCTGTAAGACCTCATTTTACCTCAACTGCCTCTTTAAAGGTTCATCTCCAAACACAGTTACATTCTGAGAGGTGGGCATGGGGCTTAATATGTGAATTTGGTGGGGTTGGGGGAAGCAATTCAGCCTGTGAGACCCTCCTCTCCAGTTCCTTTTCCCTGGGCATCAGTGTTGTTATCTGAAGAATGAGAAGCTCACCCCACCGATATGCCCGCCCTCTCTCCTCCTCCTCCCTTCTTCTTGTCTCCTGCTTTGTGTCTCAGGCCTTTAACTGCTCGATTCGTTCCTTATTCTAAGATTTAATGCACAGTGGCAATTACGATCTAGGTCTTATTGAATAAAATACATTTATTTTTATAACTTTAGTTTCAGTTTTCAAGTTAATCTCCTAATCATCATTAAATGCAATTCTGTTCTCTGTTTCCCGTGGCTTCAGTCCAGCGGCTTTTCCAGCACCAGCTGGGCCAGGGCAGCGAGGCCCTGCTTTCTCAAGCGTGTTGTTTAGCGGCTGAGCACAGCCAACAGATTAACACGGCAGCAGCTGAGCGCGGGCATCTCCGGAGCGGGGAGAAGAGGGAGGCTTGCTGGTCGAGGGCATCTCCGCGCTCCTCAGCTATTTATTTCATTGTATTTTATTTTCTAGGGACACAGCCTACATTCAGAACTTGGTTATCTTTCTGATTTGATAAGAATAAGGTCAATGGTGTCAGTGGTAAAAGTGGCCACCATGGGAGGTCCAATGTGGATGTGGCTATGCGAGTGTCCGCTGCTGCGCCCTGCTGTGCTGGGCCCTGCTTCCCACCCCCAGGGAAGGTCTGTGCCCCAGGGCACCCACTGCGGGGAGCTGGTGCCATGAGGAGCGGCTGGGAGGCAAAGTCCCCGCTCCCAGCCCTCAGATGGGCTACTCCGGGCTGTGTCCCGCAGTCCCCAGAGCGGCCACCTGCTCACTAACACACCCCACGTCCCCCACTGCTGGCTTCCGGGCCCCACTTCCCAGATTCGCTCCTGGCACCTGGCACATCGTCTGGAGTCCGTAGATGGCCTGTGTGCCTGTGTGCGCCCCGGAGGGCCGACCACGCGGCCCGTGGGCAGAGGAGGGCGAGGGGCTCCGGGGAAGCCGCCCCTGGAGAGCAAGGGGCGCAGGGAGGGTGGTGCCCACACCCTGCCCCAGGCGGCTGGACGCTCACTCTCTCCCTCACCCCTCGGTTGGGGGGCCCCCAGAGTGAGCGCCATACGCGCAGGGCCAGAAGCCAGCCCTCCACCCCTCTACCCCTCCCCGAGGCCTGGGGCCCTGAGGCTGCAGCACCTGGGAGCGCAGCTGCTCACCTGGAGGCCCCGGATGGAAGCTCAGGTGTTTCCTCTCCCCCTCCAGACCTGCAGTCTGTGGCAGGACCCGGACCAAGCCAGAAGCCAGCGGACCCAAGGGCGCGCTGACCCGCAGAGGAGCACGCTTTCCAGGGTAGGTGAGGGGGGCCGCGGAGCTGGGGGAGGCCAGGGCTTTCCCAGGGTTGGCAGGGCCCTGGGGGAGGCTTTTTTGAAGTTTTTTGGAAAAAAAAAAAAAGGAGTGGGTGTATGTTTTCGGATGGTGGAGATCTGGCTGGTGGCATCGAAGCCATTCTGAAAGTGGGGGACGGTTTGTTTTCAATGTGGGCCACCTGGTCGTGTGGTCACTCCGGCCTTGTCTGGAGACCGTTTGTTCTCAGTCACCTTCCAGCCCAGGTGCTGTGGGTGGAAATTGACCACCTAGATTTGAAATGATGCCCCTGTTCTGGCAAAGCCCAGTGTAGGAAGGACATCACAAAAACACAGCTCCACACCCCTGTTTCTGAAAGGAAGCCTGGATTTCAGAGCTGCAGATCTTGCTGTGGCTGCCTTAACCAATAAAACATAATGGAGGAGATTCTGTGCCAGCTTCTGGTTGCTGTCCTGGCAAGGAGGCAAATTTCCATGCCTTTCTTGGAGCACTTTCTGGGTGCTGTAAGTTGGCCAGCTTAGTCCTGCCCAAGTTCCTGGCCCACAAGATTGTGCAAGCTAATAAAAGG
>VMDO01018223.1:17158-42822 GCA_007922755.1 Pedetes capensis
TGGGGGAGGCTTTTTTGAAGTTTTTTGGAAAAAAAAAAAAAAGGAGTGGGTGTATGTTTTCGGATGGTGGAGATCTGGCTGGTGGCATCGAAGCCATTCTGAAAGTGGGGGACGGTTTGTTTTCAATGCGGGCCACCTGGTCGTGTGGTCACTCCGGCCTTGTCTGGAGACCGTTTGTTCTCAGTCACCTTCCAGCCCAGGTGCTGTGGGTGGAAATTGACCACCTAGATTTGAAATGATGCCCCTGTTCTGGCAAAGCCCAGTGTAGGAAGGACATCACAAAAACACAGCTCCGCACCCCTGTTTCTGAAAGGAAGCCTGGATTTCAGAGCTGCAGATCTTGCTGTGGCTGCCTTAACCAATAAAACATAATGGAGGAGATTCTGTGCCAGCTTCTGGTTGCTGTCCTGGCAAGGAGGCGAATTTCCATGCCTTTCTTGGAGCACTTTCTGGGTGCTGTAAGTTGGCCAGCTTAGTCCTGCCCAAGTTCCTGGCCCACAAGATTGTGCAAGCTAATAAAAGGTTGTTTAAGCCATTAAGCTTTGAGCTACTTTGCAATAGATAACTGAAATCAGTATGTTGGATCAGAGTCTTGACAATTAGAATCCCGCCTCTCTATATATACATATATATGTGTTAGTAATTTTTAATGCACAACTTAGTGGGTCTCATTATGACATTTCCATACATGCATTTCATTGTATGTTGCTCATGTTCCCCTCCCCCTTACCTTCTCATGAACCCCCTCCCTCATCCTCTCCCTTCTACTTGCATGTTTTTCTCCCCTTACCCTTTTTTCTTGCCCCTCCCCCTTTGCTTTTTTCCATTACCTTTACCAATTTAAGTCCCATCTGCTTTCATGATCTATGTATTTTAATAATGAATATATATTGAAGTCTAACATCCCATATGAGAGAAAACACGTGATGTTTATCTTTCTGGTCTGGCTTAATTCACTTAAAATGATGATCTCTACTTTCATCCATTTTCCAGCAAATGCCATAATTTTGTCCTTCTTTGTGGCTGAATAAAACTCCATGGTGTATATATACCACAATCTCCTTACCCACTCATCTGTTGATGGATACCTAGGTAGATTCCATATCTTAGCTGTTGTGAATAATGCCGCAATAAACGTGGTTGAACAGGTGTCTATGGTAAATTGACTTTTATTTCTCTGGCTATATACCTAGAAGTGGGATAACCAGGGCATATGGCAGTTCTATTTTTAGTTTTTTGAGGTACCTCCATATTGATTTCCATGGTGGCTGCACCAGTGTGCATTCCCACCAGCAGTGTATAGGGCTCCTTTCTCCCTGCATCCTTGCCAGCATTTGTTGTTCGTTTTGTTGATGGCAGCCGTTCTGACTGGAGTGAGATGGTTTCTCAGTGTAGTTTGATTTGCATTTCCTGGGTGGCTAAGGGTGTTGACCAGTTTTTCATATGATTGTTGGCCATTTGTATTTCTTCTTTTGAGAAGTCTCTGTTCAGTTCTTTTGCCCATTTTTTTGATTGGATACTTTGCTTATTTGGTATTTAATTTTTTGAGCTCTTTATTCTAGATATTAATCTCCGGTCTGATGTATAGCTGGCAAAGATTTCCTTCCATTCTGTAGGATGTCTGCATTCTGATAATTGTGTCCTTTGCTGTGCAAAAAATTTTTTCAATGAAATCCCATTTGTCAATTCTTGCTATTGTTTCCTGTGCTGTGGGATCCTATTCAGAAAGTCCTTGCCTGTGCCTATGGCTTGAAGTGTGTTCCCTATGTTTTCCTCTAGCAGTTTCAAAGTTTCAGGTTTTACAATAAGGTCTAGAATCCACTCTTATTCAGAGTATTTAAATCAATGTTTTGTGCAGCAAGAAACAGATTTGGAATCATAATTTCCTTTAGTGCAGTTTTTCCTTATTATGCTTTCCAGTTAAAAATTTATAGACTCGTCATCATTAAAGGAATATAGATTCCAATTGTTGTTTTCTATAGTACATTGACCACGTGCTGCGATTTAGCTCAGTTGGTAGAGCACTGCTCTGCAGTCTCTGAGGTCCCGAGTTCGATTCCCAGCACCACAAAAATGGGAGAAAGATGTGGCAATCCACTTGCAAGGCAATCCCGAAACAATCAGCCATTGAAAACCCTGTAAGGGTCACTATGAGTCAGACATGACTCGATGGCACCTAACAACAACAACAGATTGACCACTGTACTGGTCCTGATTTTTGACTTCTCCAGGATCCATCCCCCTGAGTACCACCTTTCTACAATGACTCTGACCTTGGTTGTGTGTTACGGAATGAATTGTGCACCTGCCCTCTAAATTCCTATGTTTAAACCCCAATTCCCAGAACCGCAGAATGTGTCTGTATTTGGAAACAGTGTCTTAAAAAGGATAACTAAGTCAAGATAAAGTCCTTAGTGTAGATCCTAATCCAATATGACTGGTGTTGTGTAGGAAAAGGAACAGACACACACACAGTGGATGGCTGTGTGAAGACATGGGGAAAAGATGTCCACCTACAAGCCAAGGAGCAAGGCCTTGGAGAAAATCAGTCCTGCTGACTTCTTGATCATGGGCATCCAGCCTCTAGGACTGTGAGAAAATACAATCACTTGTCCAGGCTACCCTGTCTCTGGTACTTGGTTCATACTGTCTAACTTGCTTTTGCCAATTAGAGTAACAAACTTTATGCAAGCAGAAAATTGAAGATGTGCAGTGAATTTCTGCTGCTTCTATTTCTGTCCCTGCTACACCGATCAATCAATCAACCAACCAACCAACCACCCAACAAACCAACCTAGGCCAGCCCATTGGAAGGACGTGAGCGTCATGTGGATAATAGCTAGCCCTGTCACCCGAGGCCAACTTGGACCCACCAGCCCATAGCTGACCTGCTGTTTTCCTTGGTGCATGAACAAGTCCAGTCAGGTCAGCCGAGTCTGCTTAGATTAGCAGATTCTCCCAGCTGACAGATTGGTCTTCGAGAGATGTTAGAAGCTGTGAGTGTTGGTGTGGTTTGTTTTGCAGCATCTCTGGGGCCGTGGATAACTGATGCTCCCCATTCACACCTGCCTAGTCTCGCCTTCTACTCCTCTCTGCTGCCCTTTGGTATTGGAACAAGATACAAACGAAAGCAAAACCTCTGATGCACGTGGGTTTTTTTCTCCATTCGTTGCCTGGCTGCCTCCCTGCCCAGGTTGCCCCAGGCTTTTGCTGGGGTGTCGGCCTCCTGAAACTTTCTGCTTAGTTTTCAAACCCTGAAATCTGATCTTTTTTGGGAATCTCTTCCTCACTTTCCATACTAGTTTCCCATTGCTGCTGCAGCAAATTAGCACACACCTTGGGGCTAGGAACAATACAGTTTTATTATCTTCTGGTTCTGGAGGTCAAAGTGTACACTTAAGATGTGAGCAGGGTGGCGTTCCTTCAGCCTTAGGGGCAGCCATGTCCTGGCCTTTTCCATTTCTAGAAGCCACCTACATTTCTTGGCTTGTGGCACCTTCCTCCATCCTTAGAACATCATCACAATTTTTGCCACCCGTTGTCCATTTCCTTTTTCTGACTCTGACCCTTTGCCTCCCTCTTATTAGGGCCCTGTGGTATTATTGGGTCTACTTGGATAGACCAGGGGAATCTTTGCATATCAAGGTCCTTAATTTAACCACATGTGCAAAGTCCCTCTTGCCATGTGAAGTAACATATCCACAGGCTGTAGGGGTTGGGACATGGGCATCATTGAGGCCATTATTTAGCCTACCACACCCTTTCCCAGGTAGTGTTGTCCCACTTCTGAGGACTTTCCAAGCCTGGAAATAGATGCCTCTTGTTTCACTTGGTAAGCAGGCTGAGACTGGCTAGTGCTCTGTGTCCTCTAATAGACCATGAGCTCCGCAAGGGAAGGTGCTTTGTATGTAATTCAGTTTTGACTCTGTACACTTGGTGTAGACCTTGGCACAGACTAGGAATTCCCAAAAGATTTGTAGATGCTTACAGACACGCAGCCTACAGCTTCCTATGCATAATTGTGTGGGAGGCTATGTAAGTAGACATGCGTAGGCACCTTTGGTATGTTTGTGTCTAGGGTTTTTGAGGGAGTAGGAAAAACTTATTCCTGTGTGGGTGAGACTGATTCATTCAATTGTCCAGGGAGATCAGAGAAGACTTTTGGAAAGCATGTATTTCATGCATGTGTATTTTCCCACTTACCCTCTCATCTTAGAGTGACCCAGACCACACAACCATACACAGTGGCAATCATCAGCTCTTTCCACATCATCTCTGGGGAGGGGCTGAGTGCTCTGGTCCTCTGCATTGAAAGGATGGGGATTTGGGGGAAAGCTGGACAGGTGGAGGTGTGGATAAAGTGCCGGTGCTTGCCTCCCAGATCAGTGTTTGCCCCACTGGACAGCAGTGACACACGCTCGGCATTGCAGCCAGGGAGACGTCATCACCACCATCGCCCCCTCCATTGCATCACAGCATTGCAAGGGATTATTCACTTGACTGAACATTTCATGCTTGGTTTGCATTGAAAAGGAGAGGAAAAAACTCAGTAGAAAATAATATTTTCTGCTGCAGATGGTTGGGAGTGTGTGTGCATGAGCACACACTTAATAAACAAAAACGGAAAGGAAAGGAATTTCCCTTCCTTCTAGATAACAGAAAAACATCTGGCAATGACCAAATGAAACCTTCCACAGGGTAACTTCACGCAGAAAACTGTTCATCCACTTTGAGAAGGGGACCCAATGGCCCCCTGAGTGTCTTGATGGTGGGATGGGCACTTTTCTTTCTTTCTTTCTTTTTCTTATGTGGTGTCAGAATGGCCCACTTTCCTGCATGCTTACTGTTTCTGCGCTGTCCAGACCAATATCACACCACTGTGTAGCCTTCTAACCCGGCTTGGTATTGTCACTCGAGTCCCTACCCATAAGCCAGAGTAGTCCTCAAATAGATGAGTCCGTTGGCGTCCCTGCCCTCTGAGAATGCTTTAGTGGCTTCTACCAGACTTTATATGCCATCCAGCCCTGGTCCAGAGGCTCTGGCTGCTCAGGACTCTGGTTGCCTCCTGCCCTGTCTTCTATCACTGCACCAGCTCCGCTTTAGTCTCAGCCACGCCCACCTCCTTTATGTTTCTTGGTACTCTCCTCCTTCACTCCTTGACCACCCCCAGGCCTTATACCCCTTTTTCTTTTTAAATCTACTTCATCGTGGGAAGAATATTGAGCAGAAGATATGCCCCCTTAAATTTTAAGTGTTCAGGGCACTATTGTTGACTGTAGGATCGATATTGTACCGCAGATGTCCACAGCTTAGTCTTAATGGAGACTTTACATCCACTGATTAGTAACTTTCCATTTCTTTCTATCCTTTTCCCCTGGCACTGGCCATTCTATTCTGATCGTATGTGTCGGGGCGCATGCTTCCTGGTCTGGCTCAGATTTTTGGACGGGCGGAGCCGCCACGCCCCGCTGCCCTTGGGACGCCAGCAGAGATGGGAGAAAGGAAAAGCCTCAGGCACTTTTGCCTTCCAGGGGCAAACACCCGTGTTGCTAGTCTCGGTGGTCACGAGGAGACAGTTCTTGCTTCTTCGGTGATCAGATGGGACAGTGGGTTCTTTCCTTGTTGATGGTGGAGATGGGAGAGTGTTTTTTCCTCACTGAAGGTCCGGGTGAGAGAGCGGGGAGAGCTGTTTCCTCATCGGTGGGCTGGGTGAGAATGGGGTCTTTCCTTGTTGGTGGAAATTCCGGGCCAAAAGGGTTGAGCTGTTTCCTTGCCGATGGTCCGGGTGAGAGAAAGGGTGAAGAGGATCAAGCTACCGCAGTACAGCTCCTTATATAGCTTGCTCACAGAATGACCTGAACCAATCAGCTTTGCATCCAATTGTCCAATCAGGTTCGGGGGATTTGTGAAGGGTTTTGTACAAACATCCAACCAAGTTACTTTTTTTTTTTTTTTTTTTTGCGGTACTAGGGGTTGAACCCAGGGCCTCGCACTTGCATGCTATGCAAGTGCTGGACCACTGAGCTGCACCCCCAGCCCTTTTTTTTTTTTCCTTTACTTTTTGAGACAGGGTCTCGATAAATTGCGCAGACTTCCTCTGGTCTTGAACTTGCGATCCTCCTGGCTCTGCGTCAATCAAGTTACTTTTATTTTCCCTAGATTTAGCCATTTTTCCCAGTTTTGGGGTTTTTGCCAATTTCCTCCCAATTTCTCCCTACACATATGAATTTGACTATTTTATTTTTATAATGATTATCATTATTTTTTTGAGATAGTATCTCACTAAGTAGTGAGACTGGCCTCAAATTGCAATCATCCTGCCTCAGCCTCTTGACTGCTGCATTCACAGGATTGTGTCATCAAGCTCAGCTCTGTCCTTGAGATTCTGATTCAATTTCTTGGCATAAATACCCAGAAGTGGTATAGTGGATTGCATAGTAGTCCTACTTTTAATTTTTTGAGGAGCTTCCATACTGTTGTCCATAGCAGCTGTACCATTTTGCATTCCCAACAACAGTGTGCAACGACTCCAGTTTTTCCACTTCTTCATCAACATTTGTTCTTTTATTTATTTATTTTTTTACAACAGCCATCCTGACAGAATGGCCAAGGGGAACTCTCATTGTAGTTTTGATTTGCATCTTTCCTGATAATTAGCAATACAGAACATTTTTCACATACCTATTGCTCAATTTGGGCTGGGGTTTAGCTCAGTTGGTAGGGTGCTGCTCTGCGCTCTCTGAGGCCCTGGATTCAATGCCCAGCACTGCAAACACAAGAGAAGGATCTGGCAGCCCACTCCTGAAATATTCAGCCATCAAAAACCCTATGAATAGCAAAGAAGCGCTGACATAGTGCTGGGCATGGCACAGAGTCGGGAGTGTTTTATTCTGTTGTACATAGGGTTACTATGAGTCAGACCTATCTCAATGGCATCTAACAACAACAATGGCCCATTTATATGTCTTTGTGGGAAAACATTTATTCAAGTGCCTAGCTTACTTTTTAATTTTGTGGGTTTTTTTAAATATTGAGTTATAGGACTTCCTTATATATTGTGGAAGTTAATCATGTATTCGGTTTGCACATATTATCTCCCATTCTGTAGGTTGCCTTTTCACTGTGTTGATTGTTTCCTTGCTGTGTGGAAGGTTCTTAGTTTGATGTAGTCCTGTTTGTTTATTTTTGTTTTTCTTGCCTATGCTTTTAGTATCATAGTCATGAAATCATTGCCAACACCAGTGTTAGGAAGATTTCCCCACGTTTTCTTCTAGGCGTTTTATAGTTTCAGATCTTATGTTTACATCTGTAATCCATTTTGAGTCTTTTTTTTTTTTGTGTGTGTGTGTGTGCAGTGTAAAGTGTGCATGGTATAATTTCACTCTCTGGCATTTGACATCTAGTTTTTCCAGTACCATTTATTGGAAGGGTTATTCCTGCCTCCATGTGTAATCTTGGCACTTTTGTTAAACTTAGTTGAATATATATATATATATATATATATATATATATATATATATATATTTGTTGTTTTTAGGTGCTGTCGAGTCGGTATCTGACTCATAGCAACCCTCATAGGGTTTTCAATGGCTGACTGTTTTGGGATTGCCTTGGGAGTGGGTTGCCAGGTCCTTCTCTCATTTTTGCAGTGCTGGGAATTGAACTCAGGACCTCAGAGACTGTAGCACAGCGCTCTACTAACTGAGCTAAATCCCAGCCCATATATATACATATATGTATATGTATATACATATATGTATATGTATATTTATTTATTTATTTTTTTACAACAGCCATCCTGACAGGATGGCCAAGGGGAACTCTCATTGTAGTTTTGATTTGCATCTTTCCTGATAATTAGCAATACAGAACATTTTTCACATTTTTCATATATGTATATGTATATATATACATATATATGTATATATACATATATATACATATATGTGTATATATATATGTGTGTATATATATATATATATATATTTCCCCCCCCATAGGCTCTCTGTCATGTTCCACTTGATTTGTCTGTCTTTTTGTCAGTACTATATTGTTTTGATAACTATAGCCTTATAATGCAGTTTGAAATCAGGAAGTATGATGCTGCAGACTCGTTTCTCTTTCTCAAGACTGATTTTGCAATTTGTCATCTTTTGTATTTCCATGTAAATTGTGGAATTTTTTTCTATTTATATAAAAATGCCATTGGGATTTGATAGAAATTTCATTGAATCTGTAGATTGTTTTGGGTGGTCTGGGTATTTTAACAATCTTAAGTCTTCCAATCCATTAGCTCAGGATGTCTTTTTGTTAATGTCTTCTTTAATTTTTTCATCAATGTTCTATAGTTTTCAGTACAAATGTTTTACCTCTTTTGTCAAATATATTCTTAAGAATTTTGTTTTTTTGATGTTATTATAAGTGGGATTGTTTTCCTATTTTTTTTTTTTTTAGATAACTCTTTGATAGTAAGTACAACTGATTTCTGTTTATCCTGTGGCCCAGGCCTGTAATCCCAGTGACTTGGGAGGCTGAGATAGGAGGATTGCAAATTTGAGACCAGAGTCAGACTGTGTGATTTATGGAGACCCTGTATCAAAATAAAAAATTAAATAAAGGGACCTATGGGTGTGGCCCAGTGGCAGAACACTTTCCTGGCATGCATAAGGCCCTGGTTCAGCCTCCCAGGACTGCAAAAAAAAAAAAAAAAAAAAAAAAAGTTTTCAGTTTTTCATATTGAATATGGGATTAGTTGTAGTATTTTTACAATGACCTTTATTATGTTGAGGTAGTTTCCTTCTATGGGAGAAGGACGTGGCAATCCACTCCTGAGGCAAACCTGAAATAGCCATTGAAAACCCTGTAAGGGTCTCTGTGAGTCATGAGTCTCATATGACTCGATGGCACCTAACAGCAACAGTTTCCTTCTATTTTTGTTTGTGAGGGTTTTTATCAAGAGGGAGTGTTGAATAATGTCAAATGCTTTGTTTACCTCTACTGAGATGATTACATTGTTATTCTTCTGTTAATGTGGTTTACCACATTAATTGATTTTTACATGTTGAATTGCCCTCACACCCCAAGGAAAAATTCCACCTGGTCATGGTGTATGATCTGTTTAATATGATGTTGGATTTCATTTGCCAGTATTTTACGGAGGAGTTTTGTATCTGTATTCAATAGGGATATTGACCTGAAGTGGTTTTTTGTTTTTGTTTTTGTTTTCCTCTTGTGGCTTCTTTTGTTTTGATATCAGGATAATGCTGGCCTCATAAAATGAGTTCAGAGCTGTTCCCTCTCCTTTAGTCACTTGGAAAAGTTTGAGAAGGATTGGTGTTAGTTCTTGTTTAAATGCTTGGTAGAATTCATTAGTGATGCATCTGGCTTGGGCTTTGTTGGGAGGTTTTGATCACTGATTCAATCTTCATACTACTTACAGTTATGCTTCTTCATGATTTAGTCTTGGGAGTTCACACATCTCTGGGATTTACCACCTCCTCTAGGGTACACAATTTATCAGTTTATACTTCTTCACCATTGTCCCAGGAGCATGCTCATTTCTGTGGTATTAGTGGTAATGTCTAGTCTTTCATTTTGACTTTGTCTTCTCTCTCTTTTCCTAGTTTAGTGAAGTATTTATCAATTTTGTTTGTTTCCAAAAGAAACAGCACTTAGTTTCATTCATCTTTATTATTTCTGTTTTCCACTTTTTACTTCTAATCTAAACCTTGCTACTTCCTGATTTCTGTTAACATTAGGCTTAGTTTTTCTTCTTTTTCCTGGCTCTGAGATGTGAAATCAGATTAATTATTGGAGACCTTTTTCCTTTTTGTCATGGTAGACCTTCCTCTTAGTGCTGCCTCTGCGTAGGTTGTGGTGTGATGTGTTTTTGTTCTCATTTGTCTCAAGGTATTTTCTAATTTCCTCTTGATTTTACCCCTGGCTGGCCCAAGGGTGGTTTAATGGTGTTTGATTTAATTTCCACATATTTGTGAGTTTTCCAGTTGACCTTCTGCTCTTGTTTTCTGGTTTACTGAGTTCAGCAGACACTTGGTAGGATTTCAGTCTCTTTAAATTTGTAAAGACTTGTTTTATGACCTCACCTGTGATCTGTTCTGGAGAAAGTCCCATGTGAGCCAGAGAAGAATCGTATTCTGTTGCTGTTGGGTAAAAGGCCCTGAATATCTGTTAAGTTTATTTGGTCTACAGGGTTTTCCAAATTGACTACTTTTACTTATCTTTTGTCTTGATGTCCTATCCATTACTGAAAGTAACATACTGAAGTCTCCTACTATTATTGTATCTATTTCATCCTTCAGTTCTGTCAATGTTTGCTTTATAAATTTTTGTGCTCTGAGGTTGGGTATATATGTATTTGTAATGGTTATATTTTCCTGGTAGACTGATTCTTTTGTCATTACACAATGTCTTTTGTTGTGACAGATTTTGACTTAATTTCTATTTTTTTCTGATATAAATATAGCTACCTCTGCTCTCTTTTGTTTATCATTTGCATAGGATATCTTTTTCCATCCCATCAATTTCAGTCTATGTGTGTCCTTAAATCTAAAATGAATGTCTGTGGATAGCAAGTAGATCTTGGTTTTATTCTTTTATTTTATCTGTTGTGGTGCTGGGCAAGCCCTCTACCACTGAGCTCTGTCACCAGATCCTGGTTTCCTGAGACCAGGTCTCACCATGCAGTTAAGGCTTGCCTTGAATTTACTCTGTATGTGGCCCAGGCTGGCCTGGTACTGGGGGTCCTTCTGCCTCCAACTCCCAAGTGCTGGAATTACAAGCATGAGCCACCATGCCTTATTTTAATTTGTTTTTAATCCAGCTGGTAACAATGTCTTTTGATTGAGGAGTTTAACTTATTTAAATCTAAAATAATTACTAATAGGGGTAGATTTGGGCTGGGATTTAGCTCAGTTGGTAGAGTGCCACTCTGCAGTCTCTGAGGTCCTGAGTTCAATTCCCAGCACTGAAAAAATGGGAGAAGGACATGGCAATCCACTCCCAAGGCAATCCTGAAACAATCAGCCATTGAAAACCCTATGAGGGGTGCTATGAGTAGCCATTGAAAACCCTATGAGGGTTGCTATGAGTTGGACACGACTCGACAGCACCTAACAACAACAACAGGGGTAGATTTACTATTGCTATTTTCTTACTTGTTTTCTGTTAGTCTTGCAGGGTGTTTTTTTGGTCTTTGAATTAGTTTCTGGATTTCACATGAAGGGAGTCATTTGTCTATGAATTGCTGCTGAACTGGGATAGGAGGGTCCAGAGCTTCCCACCCCCATCCTGCTGATATCACCCAATAGTCTTTTCTCTTTCTGCTCTTCTGTGTAGCATTTCCCACCCAGCACTCTTTGTGGCCTGAGTTTATCCAGGTCTCCTTTCAAACATGTACTGGGAATTCATGGTTGTCCCAGCCCAGGACTTGTCACACCCCCTTGTTCGCCACAAGGGGGCTCCTCAGCTGGAGCTTAGGGCAGTGCCATGAGCAGGGCCTTCTGCTTGTTCATCTCTGCAGCCCAGAACCTAGCACAGTGTGGCACACAGAAGGTACTCAACTAATATCTGCTGGAGGGAGGATGGAGGGAGGCCGCCGTCCTTCCTGTGACACCCGTGGCAGCCTGCAGGCCCTCCTGATTGTGGCCAGGGATGTCTTCAGGAGCCCCCGGGGGCGCATGTTGGAGGGAAAATCACAGGGAGTTGTGACACTGAAGGTGTGGGCCTAATGGCTCTGTTTTTGATCCCTTGCACGAAGCACTTACTTCTTCCTAGTGGCAGTTTCCTCACGTGTCCAGTGGAGTTGGTAACACCTCATTGCAGCTGGTTGCCGTGTAGATGAAGTAGGGTCACACACGTGGGAGTCCTGAGGGTCAGCACATGGCTGCAGGCATTTCCTGTCTCCTACTTAACTTAGTGACCAGAGCACCAGGCTGACTCGATGCCATGACCTAATGTCTGACGAAGGGGCTGCAGTTGTCTTGGCCTCAAGCTCACCCTGGCCGCCCTCCCTATTTAATATTCTTCCCAAAGTGCTTGTCACACAATGCCAGGTCTAGATAACAACACAGGCAGTCATGGTGTCAGACAAGCTATTTATACATAGGACCTCAGCAAAAGAAGCTGGATGGTGAATGTGATGGGGCTCACCATAGGACAGAGAGGAATGGAGTGGCTCTATTAAGCAGGAATTACTGTCAGAATTATACCTGTTACCACATCCGAGGAGAGTGATGTCATTGTCCAAATTTTACTGATGAGGAAACCCAGGCTAAGGAGGATTGCATGAAGAATATGCCTTTTTTCCACAAATTCAAAATATCCAAGAAACGGAGTCAACCTAGGTGTCCATTGTCAGATATGGAAAAAGAAAATGTGGTATATATACAAATGGAATATAATATGCCCATAAAGAATGAAATTGTGTCATTTGTGGTGATGTGGATGAGACTGGAGTCACTATATTCAGTGGAATATGTAGGGCATGTTGTTGTTGTTGTTAGGTGCCGTTGAGTCGGTATCCGACTCATAGCGACCCTCATAGGGTTTTCAATGGCTGATTGTTTCGGGATTGCATTGGGAGTGGATTGCCAGGTCCTTCTCCCATTTTTGCGGTGCTGGGAATTGAACTTGGGACCTCAGAGACTGCAGCGCAGTGCTCTACCAACTGAGCTAAATCCGAGCCCATGTAGGGCATAGAAGGACAAATACTATCTAACTTACCCATGGAAACTTAAACAGTTGATCTCATAGAAATAGATAGTAGAATGGTGGAGGGAGGATGGTGGGGCTGGAACTTTTTTTTTGGCAGTACTGGGGACTTGAACCCAGGACACTCCACCACCAGGCTGCACTGCCAGCCTGTTTTTTATTTCAAGATGGTGTTGTTATGCAGGCTGCCTCTGACCTTGAACTTGACATCCTCTCGCTGAGCCTCTGGAGTCACAGAGGGGTCACAGGCGCACACCCTGGCCCTGGCGAAGCTGAGTATCTACTCTGGCTCCTCCTCACACCTCTGAGTGGGCTGGGCCTCCCCAGTTGTGGCTTTGACACATGGTCACAGCTCCTCTCACTCGACTATCCTCCTCCTCTCTGAGTCCCCAGGGTTTGCTTCCAAGGACACAAGCCCAGGGGACTGCACTGCTCCTGTGGCTTCCCTACATGATCTTAAATAGTTCTTTTACTTAGTATTTCTTGAATCATCGTAATGTGAGTGTATCATCTCTTTCCTGCTGGAACCCTGACTGACACGGGATGTATGAGACATGGGCGTTAATGATGCAGGATATTAACAGCAGAATTTAATTCCAAGAGGACTAGGGGGCAGGGGTGGATAACGTGGGAAATGCTTTCCCAGTCGATGTGTGCAGTCTTGATGTTAGGCTGTCTGATTCTCAGAGCCCTTGCGACCCTGGACAGGCAAAGCTTGGCTGCAGTTGCAGAGCAGACTGGCATTGCGTTTCCCAGTTTGGGGCCTCATTCCTTCCCTGTGTTGTTTGTAAATCATCCCTAGTGTGTACCGTAACTGAAGACATTTCTAGGACACTTACAAGATGCTCTTTTCCTCACTCTAGCTGGTTAACAGCGCCAAGCGGTCTCAGCGAGGGGCACAGACTTCTGGTGGTCAATAATTTGGATTAAATCATGGTGACCCCCAGAGGATGGGGGAGTTCGAGAGTAGCTCAGATCAGCAGGGATGCAACTGAAGGGTCCAGCTACTCCTGGCCTGGTGGTAGGGTAGCCACGGCAGAACTGCACCACCTGGGATCCACTTGCAGGCTGTGAATTCCTCAAGGATAGGGTTTCTCCCCAGTAATCTTATTTTATTGGTAATTTAAAATATACAACTTGTAGTTGTTGTTAGGTGCTGTTGAGTCAGTGTCTGACTCAGTGACTTTATGTACAACAGGCGAAACACTATTGTCCGTGCTTCTCTGCTGTTCACAGGGTTTTCAGTGGAGGATTGTTTTGGGAGTGGGTTGCTAGGTCCTTCTCCTAAGCCTACAGCACCTGGTGTTCCCAGGCAGTCTCCCATGCAAGTACTAACCAGGTCCGACTCTGCTTAGCTTCTGGGATCTGATGGAATTGGATGCCACAGTGGGATGGCTGCAGGCCAATATACAACTTGGTGGGTGTCACTATGACATTTCTATGCATGCAGTTCATTGTGTACTGCTCATGTTGACCACCCCCTTTATGATCCCATAAGCCTCTGCCTTCTCCTCCTCCCTTCCCGCCAGTGGTCCTCATTCTGCTTGCACATCTTCTTTGTAAGTCTATCCGTATGTGTACTTGTTGGCTGTGTCTTAAAGGCAACATATATGAAATTTCCTTTCTTTTCTCCAATTACCCTTTCTTGCCCTCTCCCTCTTTTTTTTAATATGTTATCTTTCCCTACATGGCCCCTTATACTTTCATGACCTATTGTTGTTAAGGGCCCTTGAATCGGGACTGACTCATAGCGACCCTATGTACAATAGAACAAAATACTCCCTGACATGTGCCATGCTCTGTACTACATCAGTGCTTCTCTGCTGTTCATAGGGCTTCCTTTTTCTTTTTTCTTTTTTTTTTCTTTTTCTTTTTGAGGTACTGAGGATTGAACTCAGGTCCTCGTGCTTGCATCCTCTGCAAGTACTGTGCCATTGAGATCCACCCCCAGCCCATTATTTTTCACTTTTTTTTTGAGACAAGGTCTTGCTAAATTATGCAGACTGCCTCTGGTCTCAAACTTGTGATCCTCTTGCCTCCATCTCCCGAGTGTGTGCCATCATGCCCGGCTTCACAGGGTTTTCAATGATTGTTTCAGGATTGCTTCAGGAGTGGGCTGCCAGGTCCTTCTTTCATTTTTGCAGTGTTGGGGATTGAACCCAGGGTCTCAGAGAGCACAGAGTGGCACTCTCTACCAGCTGAGCTAAACCCCAGCCTACTTCATGACATGTAAGCTTTAATAATGAATATGTATTGAAGTCTAACATTCACATACAAGAGAAAACATGTGAGGTGTGTCTTTCTGGTCTGGCTTATTTTGCTTCAAATGATGATCTCCAGTTCCATCCATTTCCCAACAAGTGCCATAACTTAAGGACAAGGATTTTGGTTGATATTTGTATCCTTAAATCTCAGTGGTGTCTGGCAAATAGGGCTACCTGTGAGTGTGTGCGATGACGTAGGTTTGGTCTGATGGCTCTAGGGAGCTCAGGAAGTCACTTCTTCATCCCTCTTTCTCTCTCAGGCTACAACAAAGCCCAAACTCATCAGCGTGAGTGAGAATAGCCTTCTATAGTTCAATTATCTGTGCCCTTCAAATCTTCCTTTAATTAAACACTATATAATTGAAGGTTCAGCTAATTTTACTGGACATAAAAATTAATGGCAGGACCCCTGTAAATAACCATTTTTTACATTTGAAGCCATTTCAACTTAGCTTATTTCTTTTTCTTGTCTTTCTGGACTAAATTATACCAATTTCTTCACAATTTCCTGAGACTCAAATCCAACAGAGTATGATGAAATAGGCTAATGACATTTGAAATTGTTCTGCACCCGAATTAAAACAGTGTTTCCTAGAATTATTTTTAGAGTTTTAGAGTTTAGCAAGACGATGGCAGTGGGGTACCTCCTCGAAGGCCCCTTATTTCCCTTTAACAGTTAGGGGAGGTGAATGGCAAGAGAGGGATTCATTGAAGATAAGTCTTTTAATCCAAGTCAGGATTATGGGTTTTAGGAAGTAATCCAGAGAACTGATGGCATCAACCCACGCATGGAGGCAAAGGAGATTGAGTCTCTGAACACAGGCCGACTGGTTCAACTTCCCACAGAGGGAGAGAGGACAAAGGCCTGGAAAGAAGGCAGGTGTGCACCAGCCAAGCCGTTGAGTAAAGCAGGATAGGAAGGAGCGGAGGGAAACAGGCAAAGCCTCCCTGCTCATCGTCTGAGCAGAATCAGCAGCTCTGAGCGTCCACCTGCAAAGCAAACCAAGGTTCTCGAGACAAGAGATGAAGAAAGCACAGTCAGTGATGTTCTGGCCCTGGCCAGGCAAGGGCTTGGAGATGGTCTGGATGGGCATGGTAAGCCTCAGCTCCCAGCCAGTAGAGGTCACTCCAGCCTGGGCCTGAGGGAGGAGCCAGCAGCCTGCAGGCCAGATTCTGTTTTGAGCATCCTCAGGACCACATGAACCTGCTCTGTGGGCCTTCCACGGAAAGACTGAACTGTGGCCCGGGTCTATACTGAAGCGGAAAGCAGAGTGAACCATTAACAATAAGCTCTGGGTTTATGCTAGTTTTGCACAGAGCTCTAGGCAGAAGGTGAAACCGTGAGGATCTGGGTGTCTGCTGAAACTGAGGCTTTTGCTCCGAAAAAGGACTGACCCCCCCCCCCCCCCCCCGGGAGAGGTATTCTTAAACAAGAAGGCTAGAGAGAAAGAAAAGGGAAGAGAAGAGAAAATGAATTGAGACGCTGAGGTCAGCAAGAGTGGGGCGGCCAATAGGTTCTTGAGGAATAATGATGCCCAAAGGATTTGTTGCATGAGTTGTATATGGAACAAATTGTACATCTGAGGGAGGAAAACCACTTGGACATTTGCAGGTCTGAATATTGACACTTGGATGTGTATTATGACGCGTATCCACCAGATGTCAGCAAAGTGTCTCATTCCCACAAGGTAAGTATATCAAGGACAATTGTCAACAGATGCAAGTATCTTCAGAAAGAGTGCTTTACTTAGATGGGAAGGGGGGGAGGGGGGAAACATAGAGGAGGGTAAGGGGTAACCTATATGAATAATGCTTATCAAATTGCATATATGAAAACTGTCACAATGAAAAGCATGTCAAAATGAATCACATTATGATGTACATTAAAAATTTCTAATAATAATAATAAAAAAAAGAACCTCAAAGTCCCCCCCCCCAAAAAAAAAAATCTGTGCAAAGGAGAAGGATGAGCTGGCACAGCTCTGAGTTTCAGCTTTCTTCCTTTTATTGTTTAAAATATCTTCCTCTTGAAAGAAAGAAAGAGGAAGAAAGAAAGGAAGAAAAAGGACATTTCCAAGTCTTCTACCATCATACCCAAATCTACAACAGAACGGGCAAACCAAATTGAATGCAACTTTTATTGTACTCAAATGTGCTGATCTGTTTTAAGAGCTTTTTCTATGCTTCGCTTATAATGCAACAGCGTGCTTCACTTTGAGTATTTATATTATGTGTTCTGTAATTATCTACACTCATGTCTGCTTTCCCTAGAAGCCTATAAACCTGTTTTGCATCGATAATTTATATTTTTATTTAATTATGCATAATAGAGTTGAAAGTTAAGTCTTGCACTTAGGCTCACAATGAAAAACAGGCATCACCTCCCCCACTCTGCCCTGGCCTCTTAGTGCTGCTCCCTGGATGCACCATTTTCAATGCTTTCGCCCGTCCTTTTCTGGCTATCTATCTAATCTCCACATTTCTAAATAACGTGGTTCAATGTCTACTTCTTATTTACCAACTTCCCATGTTTCCCTGCCCCCCTGTAGTAAGTAGTTGAGTGTATTAGCCAGGGTAAACAATGTTAGCTGCTGTAATAAACGATCTCCCCGTAATGGCAGCTTAACACAATAAGGGTTTATTTCTTTCTCAGTGTAGATCATTGGGGAATTAAGAGGTTGTTCTTCATATATTCAGGGACTTGGGCTCTTTCCGTCTTTTCTACCACTGAGCACCCCCAAGCCCAACAGTCGCCCCATTAACGGGAAGTCACTGCAAATGCCTAAAGTTCCAGCCTGCTCTCCTCTGCATCTGCAGAGCCTGAACACAGAGCGTCTCAATCAGTATTTGCTCTGCGGAAGGAAAATTTCTCCGGGGCCATCGCCAGCTTCTGTGCAACTTTGTGGTCATTTTTCCCTTATCACCTTCACAAAATTGAGAAAACCCAAGTTTAGCATGTTAAAGACAAACCTCTGTACCATTTCTTGCTAGAAATACCTGCTTTGGATCAGCCACGTTTTCAGTCATGCGCATCACTGATCCCCCTCTTCATAGGAAGCAGGCTGATGTGGGAGATCAGGCAGCCAGCGGTGTTCTGTGTTTGTAGGCTCTGGGACACCCTGCTGTGCCCCTCTGCAGGCCAGAACCAGGCTCTGGGCGCTGTGGTCTCCTGCAGCATAGAAGGTGACATGATTCAGGTATCTGCCTGACCTGTGGTCTGACTGAAGTTGACTGAAGAGTCACCGATGCCACCTTTGAATTTGGACTGAAAGCGATAATGGAACAGCTGATTCAGAGGGTGGAGGAAATCGGGTATTACTGCAAGAGAGAATTAGCCTCCACTCGGGGAGCTTGTGAAATTTAGAAACACTTAAGCCTGACAACTCCTCATCCATGATTGCCTCCATCTTACAGATAAGGACACTGAGGCACAGGGAAGCCTAGGGACTTCCCTACATCAAACTGTTGCAAGAGAGAAGCAGGGTCTAAAGGGAACTCCCTGGCCCAGAGCCAAGCTACTAACCATTTCAGATTTCATTTTCCCCTTGGGAATTTGAATATCACTCAGGGTCATGCTAAAGATCAGGCAAATAAAGCACCTGGCTCAGGAAGAGTTTTGATACTGTTTAAAGTTTCCTTTTCTTCCTTTTTTTCATTTTAAATAAGAAATACAAAGATGTTAATATTATTTGAGCCCTTCGGTAAGAATATGTGAAAATCGCACTGATTTGCATAGCAATTGCTCTTGTGTTTCTTTCCCCTGTGTAGTTTAATGAATTGGTTTTTGGAACATAAAGTAAAATTTCAATGCATCTCACATATTTTACTATTGGAACAAAAGCTCGCAAGTCAATTTTTAAGGAGAGAAGAATTAATGATATTCATAATAAAGTACCTCTTCCTTTTTTGGGGGGTACTGGGGGTTGAACCCAGGGCCTTGCACTTGTATGCTCTGCAAGTGCTGGATCACTGAGCTGTACCCCCAGCCCATTTTTTTAAACTTTTTTTTGAGACAGGGTCTCACTAAGTTACACAGACTGCCTCTGGTGTTGAAGTTGCGATCCTCCTGCCTCCGCCTCCCAAGCAGCTGGGATTACAGGCGTGCACCACGACACCGCGCCCGGCTCTCTCCTCATTTTTCATACAAGTAGATGGCAAAGAAAAAAGGATTTCCTGGTCCAATACATTTGGGAAATTCTACATTAGCTAAGGAAATCTCAGAGCTTTTGATTTTTTTCATACATATATTGTTAATCTCCAAGATGAGGTGGTAGCATTCTTCAATTTACTTCAACACAGAACTACTCGGTCCTAGGGCGTCTCTCACACTTTGAGATGCACTGAGGTAACATGCATGCAATGTGGAACAGTACAGATATTGTTGTTGTTGTTGTTAGGTGCCGTTGGGTCGGTATCCAGCTCATAGCGACCCTCATAGTGTTTTTCAATGGCTGATTGTTTCGGGATTGCCTTGGGAGTGGATTGCCAGGTCCTTCTCCCATTTTTGCGGTGCTGAGAATTGAACTCAGGAGCTCAGAGACTGCAGCGCAGTGCTCTACCAACTGAGCTAAATCCCAGTCCAGTACAAACGTTAGCAAACAATAATCCATCACTCTTCAGCCACTCACCTAAGATGTGACAAACTAAGTGCGTCTGTCTCAGCTGGAACTTGAAGTTTCTTCATTCGCTCCTCTCCTAGGAAAGACGCCGCTGTAAGTTCGTGGTTCCCTTCTGAGTATTCATCTCTGCCCGTGGTCACCGCTCCATTCAAGGGCTTTTCCTGTAGAGGAAAGGACTCATGTTAGCATAACTCACCTTATATATTTTTTGCTACAAAATTACTTTCTTTTGTCTTGAATCCTGAGACAAATATGCAACCATGGAAAATCTGAGCAGACTCCAGTGAAGGCTCCAGCAAGTGTTGGTGGGTGTGAGAAAGACGACCTGCTCTGACAGGGAACCCACGAGGCAAAGGGAAGCCCATTGTGCAGCAAAATGGCACCTGGCTTAGTCTTCCCACAGCATGAGACCAGGGGTCTGGTCTGTCTTACTCTCCTATTAAGGTTGTCGTAAAGTGACGGGAGCCATTGTCCCTCCTAAATGCTGGGATTACAGGTGTGTACTGCCATGCCTGGCTTGAAAGACATTTTAAATAACAGTTAAACTGAATGTATGCGGTACCAACGACTGAGTTTATAGGGATGGAGTTCATGCATGCCCAAGCACCCCATGGAAACTGCTGTGAAGTACAGTGAAGCACAGTGTGGAGGCACCGTTGTTTCTATAGGTAAGATTTTATTTTTGGTCTAATCTATTCACAGATAAAATGAGCATTCTACGCACAATTCTTACAAAAGTCCCACTTCTGTAAAATAAAAGTAGTTACAGTCCTTTTCTAAAACATTACCCATCATTTAGTTAAAACTGGAGGCATAGAGTCCTTAAAAAGAGAATATCAAGTAGCAATATGACAGAACACCGGTATCTCGTTAGGTCTAAAATTCCATTAATTCATGATTTAATATTATACTTTAGGAGAAGGATGTGGCAATCCACTCCCAAAGCAATCCTGAAACAATCATTGCCAATGAAAACCCAACAAGGGTCGCTATGAGTTGGATGTGACTTGACAGCACCTGGCAACAACAACATTATAGTTACAACACATTAAAAAAATCTAGTCTGCCACAGCATGTTAACAAAGTTACAGGATAAACTTGATCACTGACCCCAAGATGCCACAGGAAAGTCTCACATATGACCAGGTCAACCATGATCAGGAATCAGCTTTCTCTAGAAAAGTGTTCTACCAAAGAACAATGTGAGTGCAGCAGGTAATTAAAAATGTTTGAGGCGTGTGAAGCACATGATTATGACTATGTTGTGTTATTGTTAGGTGCCTTCGAGTTGGTATCCAACTCATAGCGACCCTCAATAGGGTTTTCAATGGCTGACTGTTTCAGGATTGCCTTGGGAGTGGATTGCCAGGCCCTTCTCCCATTTTTGTGGTGCTGGGAATTGAACTCGGGACCTCAGAGACTGCAGCGCAGCGCTCTACCCACTGAGCTAAATCCCAGCCCGATTATGACTATAGATTGCATTTAAGCACACTTCATGTTACAGGATCTTCCCCCAGCCCACGGAATGTCAAATTGGTGCACAAGTCATCAAGGCCCACCTTAATGCAATATTCCTCTAGTTTCTGGTTGTGCAGAAAAATAAACATCGTCCTTGATTTCACCTGTTAAGAGAAGGCATTTACATTGCACTAAGTTAAGCAAAGCAAAATGGGGTGAATTGGGCTTTTTTTCCTTTTCTTTCTTCTTTTCCTTGGGAGTTGAACCCAGGGTCTCTCATGTACTTTGTAAGTGCTCTCCCATTGGGCTGCACCCCCAGCCTCTATTTTAATTTTAATTTTTATTTTGAGACAAGGTCTTGCTAAATTGTACAGGCTGCCTCTGGCCTTGAACTTGTGATCCTCCTGTGTCAGCCTCCCCAGTTGGTGGGATTATAGGTGTGCACCATTGTACCTAACCTTTTTTTTTCTTAGCAATTATTTCTAAAGTGTCTAAAAAAAGAAAAAGGAAAAAAAGAAAGAAAGAAAGAAAGAAAAATCAGTTACCTTTACAAACAGTTGACCAAAATGGGAGCAATGGCTGGGACAGCAGCTGCTCTCTGCCCACCATGGGTCTTGGCCGCTCTCTCTCCCACTTCATCAGAGGCTGCGAGTGCCTCTGTACTCTGTGCTATCGAAGGGTTGATCTCATTTTCTTCCTCGTCTTTCTTGTCGTTTGTTTGCACTGTGAAGACTGCTGCTTCCTTGCTGCCCGTCTTCAGCCTCGGGTTCCACTTTTCCAGGAACAGGTTCGGTGTACATTTTGTTGATCTTTATTGCTATTGTAAGCTGAATATACCTTGTTCTAGGGACTTCAGTTGTTCCTGCGATGGGAGGTCAGGTCAGAAGTACAGGGAGGCATTTTGCAGAGCTCGGCTGCCTAGCTACTGCGTCCCTGTTGTTGAGCTGTTGGGACCCCTTGCACCATTTTTCATGGCTGTGCAATAGGGCATTGCATATTTGTGCCCACTTCTATTTTTACCAATCCTGTACAGATGATGGATAATCAAGCCTTTTCTAATGTTATCATGTTTATACAAATCAAAGCTTCTTTCATTCACATAATGACTTTTTGTATAACTATTTCCTTAGAATAAATTCCTGGAAGAAAGACTAAGCCAAGTGTTATATATGTGTTATGGATTTTGTGTGTTCCTCTGAATTTTATGAAATTATACAGAAGCTGGGCGGGGTGGTACATGTCTGTGATCTGAGAACTTTGGAGACTGAGGCAGGAGGTTTGCCAGTTCAAGTCAGCCTGGACTATGTAGTGAGTTGCAGGCCGGCTTTGTTTACATAGGGAGACCCTGTCTCAAAAACCAAGTAAACAAAACCCCAAACCACAAAACAAAATAAAAAGAAGTCATACTGCTTCATCCCTCCTGCTGGTGTGTGAGAATACTGTGCTTGAATCCTTAAGAGTATTTAATTAGCAAGGCACCATGGTGCATGCCTGTAACCCCAGTGATTTGGGAGGCTAAGGCAGGAGATTTGCGAGTTCAAATCCACAGGCAGCTCACACAATTTAGTGAGACCCTATTTCAAAATAAAAAATACAAAAGTGGCTAGGGACACAGCACAGTGGCACAGCACTAGCCTAGCATGCATGAGCCCCTGGGTCCAACCTCCCAGTAATGGAAAACAAAGATATGTAATGAAAAAAAAAAACTTTGCTTGGTGATAAGGGGAAATTATATCTTACTTTAAGACTCCTTTCCTTCTTTGATTACTATTAAAACTGGAAAATATTCATATTCTTATTGACCATTTGGGACCTACTCATGTTCTTTATTTTAAAAATTTTAGTTAATGATTATTTTATTGACTAACATCTCCTCCAATACATCCACCCTTTTTCTGTTTTGTTTTTGTTTTGCAGTGTTAGGGGGTTGAACCCAGGGTCTCATGTATGCTAGGCAAGTGCTTTACCATTGAACTGCACCCCCAAACCCCTTTTTTCTATTTTATTTTGAGACAGGGTCTGGCTCAGTTGCACAGGCTGCTTTTGGCCTCGAACTCACAATCCTCTACCAAAGGCATTGCACCAACATTGTAGGGCGAAGTGTTGGACAGGCGGAGAAGTGCTGTGTTTCCTGTCATTATGGTAAGACTCAGTCGGTTTGTAATACTAGGTTTTAAGTCTTGTGTTTTGTAGTTGGAAAGTCATTCGCAAATCTGCAAAAAGCAAGTTTTCTCCTTCCTAATTTTTGGGACCTTCCTAATACTTATACTTCATTTTCTTTTTCTTAGTCCCTGAACTAGAAATTCCAGAACTGGTCTGAGTAGATTTAAAGCACCCTTTTCTTATTCCTAATTTAATTAATGTGGATAGAGTTCATTATGTGAGGAATTGCCTTTTCTGGTATTGACTCATGGGGAAATTTTATTAAGAAAGAGAAATAGATTCTGAATATTATCAATATTTTTAGTACAGCTTGGGATAATCATATGGTTTTATGTTGTGATTCAATGGCCACCATAACAAGTTGTCACAAACCAGATTGCTTAAAACAATGGAAACTTACTTTTGCAGTTCTGGAGGCTAACTCAGATTGTTAGCAGGGCCACGCTCTTCTGCAGGCTCTGGGGACACGCCCTTCCTTGCCTCCTCCTAGCTTCTGGGGCTCCAGGCAATTCTTGGCTTCCAGTTGCTTGTCTCTGGTCTCAGCCTCCATCTTCCTGTGGGCTTGGGCCCTGAATTAGTCTCTGTGAGTCTCTTCTTAAAAGGACATCAGTCATTGGATTTAGAGCACACCCTAATCCAGTAAATATTTGTCTTGATCGTTTGAAATTTTCTTGGCTTCAGAGTTTAGAAATTTTTATAGTTAAAGCTCAATCACAATGACAATTCCAAGACTTCTAAAAAATGCGTTTTGTATGGTTCTAAGGATGTGAAAATATCCATTTGCATTTATTATGTGTCTTTGTTTACTTTGAACATATATATTCACACACATACTTTTCGAGCTACTGTATTTAAAATTTTCAAAGTCTATCTTATACAGCAATAGTTTCTTTGTTTCCATTGCAGTATATTATTCCATTATAAGAATACGTCACCATTTATCTATTCTAGTTTTTAACTTTTTATTATAGTAAAATATGTTGTTGTTGGGTGCCGTCAAGTCAAATGTGACTTGTAGTGACCCTATGTAAAACAGAATGAAACACTACCCAACACTGTGTCATGCATATGATCTTTTTATGTTTGAACCCATTGTTATAGCCACTATAGGTCATAACTGTCCAATGGCCACAGGGTCATCAGACGCAGGGAGGATTATTCTGCACACCAAGAGTTAGCATCAGAGAGACCAAGGTGGGGCCAGTGACTTTGGGTGCACTGCTCCCTCGATTGAGTGTCTCAAGTACATTTACATTGTGCAAACACTGACTGGATCATCCATCTCCAGGACTTTTTCATCATCCCAAACAGAAACTGTGTCTCCATAAAATACTAGCCCATCATTTCTCCCCTTCTTCTGACTGCTGGTAATCACCATTCTACTTTTGGTCTCTATGATTTTGACTACCCTGGATAGCTCATAGCCTGCAGGCATACCACTGTGGCACCCAATCCTGTCAGATCTTGGAAGCCAAGCAGGGCAGGGCCTGGTTAGTACTTGGATGGTAGACTGCCTGAGAACACCAGGTGCTGTAGGCTTGGGAGAAGGACCCAGAAACCCACTCCCATAAAACAATCCACCATCGAAAACCCTATGAATAGCAGAAAATCACTGACAACAGTGTTTTGCCTGTTGTATGTAGGGTCGCTATGAGTTGGACATGGACTCAATGGCACCTAAAAACAGCAAGATAGCTCATATAAATGAGATCATACACCATTTTTCCCTGCGTCCTTTCACTTAGCATAATGTCTTCAAGGTATATCCATGCTGTAGCTAGCATGTGTTAGGCTTTCATTCATTATAAGGGGTGAATAATCTGTTGTATGTATAGACCACATTTTATCAGTTCACTAGTCATTGGACAGGGGCTGGGATTTAGCTCAGTTGGTAGAGCACTGCGCTGCAGTCTCTGAGGTACCGAGTTCGATTCCCAGCACCGCTTGTCTCTGGTCTCAGAAGCATCACATATTTGATGCTTCTTGTTGTTGTTGTTGTTGTTAGGTGCCGTAGAGTCAGTTTCTGACTCATAGCGACCCTACGTACAACAGGCGAAACACTATTGTCAGTGCTTCTCTGCTATTCATAGGGCTTTCAATGGTGGATTTATTTTTGGGAGTGGGTTGCCAGGTCCTTCTCCCAAGCCTGTAGCACTAAAATAAACTTCTTTGAATATAGTGGTCTCTATTTTTTTATCTTGAGATTTTGCCATCACAATTCAGTCTTTCTTTTCCCATATATGTTTGAAAAGTAATAGTTACCTTTTTATGTGTATACCCAGTTTCTAATTCTCATTTAAAATGAACCCTGAATTAAATAGGTTTCTACAAAGAAGCAGGACACATGTTTAAAATGAAGATGAACATCATTTTTTCCTTGTAGATGTACAGTTTGAAATTTTCCTTCCAAATTAACAAATGTCTGTAGCCA